>JANSTR010032119.1:0-13479 GCA_025434805.1 Antipathozoanthus remengesaui | reverse complement strand
CTTTCTAGGGCTATCGCTCAGAAGGAATTAATTGGGTATTTGTACAGCACTGTAACTTTAACCATAAAACACTATATCTGTTTATTTCCAGTGCTGAGCGGCCAAACCTTAATTGGTTACTCCCTTTAATAAAAAGTTCGCCCCCGAATTTTGTATCTGAACCACGAAGCCGAACATCCCCTTCTTGTTCCATGCATGCAATGCGACCTTGATCGTGTATGAACACTGACAACCATTCCAGGGAGAGTCGACCAAAACAACCAAGGGCATCAGATGCCACCGGGCCTGGCGCGCCCGGGCCTGTGGCTTTACTTTCTTGCTACTGCTTGAAATTCGCGCTAAAATAGTGAACTTAGCTCACCTCACTCATTGGTTTAGGACGCACTGCAGAAGTTATTTCAGTGTGAGTATCCTTGACCCGATCTTCGTTATTCGGTTCCAACAAAATATCGATATGGCCATGGGATCAATCCGCGATATAGTCCTTGCCCCGCCTAGAATAAAAATATGCGGGTGGCCGTTTCATTCATCGCTCAAAGACACGCGTTCGTTCACCGCCCATTCTTTCTCGCGCCCTGGTTCAACCATCGACCAGAGCGGGGATTGAACCCAAGACCTCAAGGCTGGCAGTCAGCGATATGATACCAACAGATACCAACTGTGCGAACTTATTACAAACTGTTTTCCAGTTGGAGACATGCAATAAATTGATGACCCAGTGCTACGTTAAGCTTCAGTTACTTGAGGCTCCAGTCACTCGACTAAAATCTTTCCCGTTTCCATTTCTCAGGAAGTGTTTTCCAGCTATAGCTGCACTCAATATTCAGGCCAATATGTAGAATCGTGTTGGAATGACAACTGCGTATGCGTTAAGTGGTGCGACGAGATGAACGGTGGGAAACATAGATCGTGCCTCAAAATTCTGTTCAAAGTTTTTTCGGCGAAAGGAAGCGACTTGTAACATTTTAAACGTAGCAGTTAACCTTCCACAGCTGTCGAAAAAAGTAAGTGCAGAACAATTTGCGAGGTTTTTAAACCATTCTTGCTTTTTGCAAGTTCGTAGGCTTGAACGAAGTTTTTGACATGTTCTTCAAGCTTGGGGCATGTTCCTTTGCCCACTCGTGGGTTTTCTTCACAATTCTTGCTCCAGAATCCTCAATACTCGGGCCTTGTTGTGCCATGCGATAGTTTTATTACCGTGAATTCCACACTTGCAAACTTTATCGGTCTCACTTCATGTTCAAAACAGTTCTTGCCCTCAAAACCATATTAATTTTACGGAAAAACCTTTTTTTACCAGGTTGTCAGCACCACTTGGAAATCGAGGAAGCTGGTAACCATGCGACAACTACGTGATCAGGCACGTCTGGGAATTTTGTGAACGAGCCAGGCACGTTCTTGCAAAACGTTCTCGTCTCTCTGTTATCGTCCACTTTAATTTTCTTCAGCTCTCTTGAAGACTCAGAGGAGCCCGGAAAATACCGACATTTAATTGAGTCTTTGTTGACAAAAATTCGAAAACAGTGCCGCTTAAGAAATATGGCAGCCTTCTTTCCTTCTTTGGCCAGAGTGAATGAGCGACAGACTATTTGGAATCCCAGAGCCAAGTTATTATGAACCTGTGGCAATCGCCAATAATAGAACGCACTCCGATTCAAAATTATATCACGAACATAAAGCCATTGTCCAGACAAAAGAAATATCCAGCCATTGGCCGAAGTGCAAAATCAAATAATAATAAAATAATCTTACTTTTATACAATTTCCCGTTGGGAAAAAGTTACAATCGTTTAATACAAACAAACAAGTAGTGTTTGAAAACCACAAATAACGGTGTGGCTTATACTAGTACATAAATGCGCACACTCTTCAGTAGCCAAAACACAACACTGAAGACTTTTCACAGATAACTGGAACAGCCAAAGTAAATGTCCCTGATTTCAACAGCGGAGTTGGAAATTATTCGAAAACTAAATGTTTATTCGTATTTCTTTTAACATGACAAACACCAGCGTGTGAACCGGGTGAAGAAACAAACACAGACAACATTATTTTGACTTTTTCTGTGTAGATTTTAATTTATAAAGACGCCAAACTCGACAGACTGCAAAACCAACTGATAAAATAGGCCACGGTCACGGAAGCAGCGCTGCATTGACAAGAAGCTATACTGCACGGACCGAAAATCTAAGTAACTTTCCACTTGGTCCATGTGGAAATTTTAATCATTTTTCGTGAAAAACGATTATAAAACACCTATAGTATATGGCGCTGTTCTACCCGTATTCATTACTGATGTAGTTAAGTACTTATATATTTTAATAGTAATACCTATATCATGTTTTATTATTTTAATAAGAAAAATCCATCGTTTATGTCGTTATCCTCGGTTGAAACTCAGCTAGCAAAATTCACAATTAACTCAAGTTTAAAAATTTTCCGCAATAATTCATTTCGGTTTAAATCAACAACTAATGTTATAATTTTTAAATATAACTGCCTATAGTTTCATTAACAACATTAAAGTTTAAACGTTTCCCTACCAAACGGCAAACCCCATTTTAAATAAACAAGAAATGTCCTAAGACCTAACTTTTGAACCAGTTCATGAAACTCTATAAAGAGTAAAGTAACCATTCATTTTGTTTGTCTCGAAAAGTAGATTCTCTAAACGTTCATTGTTTCGCGGTGAGGTTCAGAAGCGGACAATTTTCATAGGACATAGAGTTTGATAAATTTAGTTTTGAAAAGTCAGTACTGACAGTAGGAAAAGCGTTAAAGAAACAAACATTCAACAAATAAATAACTGAATAATTTTGTCATGGATATATATAGAGTTGAGAGTACAGTTTATTCCACGACGATTCTTAGCATCTCGTCAAAGAAATATATATATCTAAAGTGTTACTGCTCCAGAGACAAATGTAAAGACTAAAGTGAACTGATGTTAAAACATTGGCCTTCAAAGTTTCAAAGTGTGCTTCTTACGCAAAATAACCGAAATCAGATAACCGAGGTACAAACCTGGATATACATCTATCCTGGTGGCGCTAGCGTCTCTGTGGACACAACGGTTATGCAAGAATCAATAATTTGAAAAGCAGATATATGGGTAAATAAGATCAGACTCTCTAGCCAGGTGCTAATATTCACAAGCAATATTCACAATGTAGCAATATGCGAGACTTCTGATCTTCTGTTTTTTGCAAGCTGGATGTTTGCGTCACGCGTCACTGCCACTGATTGATGACACTTGACAGTTTCTTTCAAATGAAACGACAAAACAATTCTCTTTTGGTTCATACAAAACGGAAAGAGTTGCATTAAATGAAAGTTGCTTACAATGCATATTTAAAACAATCTTGTCCTTCCTGCCTCGCCACATATATATCGACTAGTTCAACATTTCTTACAGTTATAAGCAAATGGAGAAAACTGATTGGTGTCTGGTGAGTTGGCGACATGATTATTCGATCGAGTCGACGAGTGCCATTTCTTGGCACTACCAGTAGCATAAAAATACATACTGTAGCCTCACTTTTTTAAATCTCAGGTTCTGTTTATTTATTAAAACTAATACTTAATAGTACATTTGATAATTTGTGTCTTTACACCACTATTTCACCAGAGAAAATCCGATTCATCTGCCACATCATTCCGAATTCGATCTGTCCGTTTTGACAGCCCCTCGTGCTCACCTCGCATTGTCTACAAGTTCTGCCAAGGCTCCAAACAGGAATTCATGAGTTGTACTGTGTGATAAGATTAAAGTAATAAATTTAGTGTGCTTTCACTTATCTATAAACTTCTTTGAACAAACAAAAGCATTTGTTGCATTCTGTTACTCCAGCGATCTGCATTTGCATGTTATGTCTCACATGTACTTGGCCGTCGAGCAGAGCTCGAGGTTTACAACCCATGAAACACTAGGAAATGTGGAGCAAATTGCGGTCTACTAGTTAACACTAACAGTCAAATATAAAATTAAATTAGTGAAGATGAATTTTTATAATACATTAAAAACTCGAGTTTTGGCAGGTAGTAACAATGAGTCGCCAAGTTCGGGACTTGTTCTAAAAAGGTTTCAACAACAACGCTGGTCAGTGTGGGCCGGTGAACCGAAGCAAAACTACAACTTACAAATTACAACTATAAATAAAGTACTCCCGTCAATAACATGCCATAGGACATTAAATCTATTGAAGTTACGAAACGAAATGTCTTTAAATTACCTGTTCGTATGCAAATAATCGAATGTCAACTGCGCTCGCTGCAGCGAGGAGTAGTTACTCATTGTAAAAGTTGTAATCTTCACAAGTCTCAAATACTTTTAAAGCCCCGAATAAGAATGGAGAAGCATCGTTGGTGAACGACTTCTTGAACTATCCTGGATATGCAGAGAACAGCTAACAGAGAGCACAACTATATACAGACAGTACACTCTGACAAACTGCTGCCGCCTCGCCGAAAAAGTGCAGGCATGCACTTTTTAGTGACAGTACAGAGAAGAACGAAGGACGTCACGTGAGCGCGACACGCGGGAACGAGCTGTCGGAAGGTAATTGGTCAAAAAGTGCTTGACTGACAACTTACTCTCATTTGATTGGTCACCGCTGCTAATTTAGTATGATATCATAATCAGCCGCGCCGCACCCCCATGTTTAGATCAAGAAGGTCGCCATTGTTTTAAAATAGATTTGGTCGACAAGATTTGGGATCACTGGCAAGGTAAGTTTAGATTTGAATCTCGCGAAGTGCGAGTTTCATCAAGTTGAAAAGTAAGCTTCTTTATTTAATGTCGGTAGTCCCGTCAGCTTTACGGCTGAAGTATTGAGAACCGAAGTCCACGCACTGGTCAACCGACTCGTCGACTGAAAATGGCTGCCGTCGAAATCGATTGTGATATGTTGAGAATTCGTGTCAAGAGAATAATTGCTTGTCTTTTAAGAGAATGAGTTCCTCGAAAGGTTGTGTTTGTATTAAAATATATCAAATAAAGACAGATTCAAGCAAACAGATGCTATAAAACCCAGTGTGTTCGTTCGCCCGCAACCGTTTCTTGTAACTTGATCACTCTAAATATAAAATGTAAATTTTGAAAATCTCGTGCATGTGTTTTCTAAAAAGTATAGGGTCTTCGTAGTATGTTGAATTCGAGTAGGACTTGTCATTTACTTTGCAGTGGACAAAGGCCCCTTTTTAAATGAACAAGTGATGCTCATGTGACGTGTAAATGTCAATAACGGTGTGAGTGTCGGTAGGAGACGGGATTTTGAAGGGGCTGTTTAGCGACCGGATTCGATTGTCTCGACACGAACCGCGAACGAACAATATACTGTAATAATGAAGAACACTAGGCCACATTTACTTTCAGAGTCGTTGAGTATAAAAGTGCGTTCTGTCTTGTTTCTTTAAGGAAAATATTTCTTGAACAACACACCAGTCCTTGCTACAATTAGCACAACTCTGATGTATTTCGAAATACGGTGCAGCATTAGCTTTAATCACCTTTATGCTGAACGTCTAGCGTATATCACTATATGATATCAGAGGAAATGCGTGGGCAGGAAAACCTGCTTTTCGTCAACCAAAGTACAAATAAAGCACATCAACAGTTGTTTTTTTATTTATAAAATTGACTTTATCTGTGTGAACTACCAGTCATTACCAGAACCTCAACCAGCGCGAGTTCTTTAAGCTTAACTGTTCTAAAACTCTTTCACTTTCTCTTAAAACTGCACTCTGCAGTATAAAAATACTTCTCTTATTGATACGTGTTAGAATTTAAAGAATGCTAATTGCTTCCGAGCCTTGAATTGGTCTGAAAGATTCTTGCTCAAGCCGCCCAAGGCCTTTTATTAGTTTATGTTTGAAACAGGTAAAATTATTTCCAGTTAAATTCAACAATTTTATTTGCTTTGGCATACATGTAATAAAAAACGTTTTATTCCCATTATTAATGCTTTTTCATGAAATCGAATTTTAAAATACTGCACCGTCACGGTAGATTAGCTCACTAAAATGTGCTTGCCCTGGCTTTAATTTGTTTAGGCTTGCTTGAGGTGCTGAGCGAATTTTGTTCATGTGTTTGTTCTGTCAATTTACGGCAGAATAAAACTTTCACCAGTTTCGGCATTCAGCAACTCCGAAAGGACAGGTTTATGATCGAAGAATTTAAACATATTTCGACCAGTGTAGCAATTTTCGAGGTTTTACTTTCACTTTCAATTGCAAAGACTATTAAAATATTAAAGTGATATCACCAGGGCTTTATTCATGTATAAAGTGAATGAGCATCATAAAGATTTTTCTAGCTGTTTTCTTTAAACAAGTATTTTAAAAACATTACAGAATTGTTATACGTATTTACGATGCCGATGATGAGAGAACATTATTAAAATTTGTAGTAGATCAATTGCTAACATGAAACTTGACGTGTGTAATAAAAGATGCTAACAGAGGCAGATTTTTGAAGCATAAACTTTTCCTTTGTATATTTTTCTGGACGAGTGAAGATCTTGTTCATTCCATGTAATATCCTCTCGTTTACCTGCTCTAACCTTTTCCGGTTTCCCTACTATTAGTACTAACCCCAGTTTCAAGTAAATCGGACTGCCCTAATTATTGAACCAGTTGATGAAACTCCATAAAGTGACCATTCATTTTGTTTGTCTGAAGAGTGGAAATGATTGGTGTTACACTCTTTTTTTATTAAGAACCAGTAAAATGTAGCTCAGGTTCAATGTTCTTATATTTTCGGACATTTCAGGCTCAAAATGTTCTTATTTTGTTTTAAAAGTCCTTACATTTTCTAGGTTACCCCACTGCATATGTTGTGATACGTGTACTGCAGAGTGCCTAAACCATTTATAACTCATCTGTTACTGTTTTCACATGAAGAGTGTGATATTGAAGTTGAGTGATGTATATATATATATCTGAAAGAATGTACAGTAAAGACCCTGAATTTTGAAAAACGAATCGCTAGCATTGTGCTGTCGTGGCAGTCTGATGCTTGTTTGTTGCTGTGCATGTTCCTTTTATTTAATATTTATTCCTTTTGATTTTTTTATTTATTGATATTTTTTCTTAAAAAAATTTCAGCCTCAGATTGTTCTTATATTCTTATTTTTCAAGCAATTTCAGCCTCAATGACAATGTTCTTATTAAGTTTGTTCTTAATTAAAAAAAAAGATTGTATTCATTCTAACTTTTGAACCAGTTGATCAAACTCGGTGAAGTAGCCATTTTGTTTATCGCTTTGTCATTAGTGTCTAACTGTGAAATCTATGGTTACCTTTATCGACATTAGATATTCCTAAACACTTCAGTTTATCTAGCTTTCTCCATTTCATGTTTTCATATACGTTGAGAAATGAATATATTTATAGTAATCTGTATGTAACTTAATAACAACTATGAAATGTGAATAAAGTATTGTTGTTTCAATGTCTTGAAAGAGTAGATTCTCAAAATGTTCATTGTATCATGAACTGTTCAGAAGTTGACAATATTTATAGAGTTTGATAATTTTCCTTTTGTAAAGTCAGTAGGGAAAGGGTTAATATCATTAGAGTTTACCCAATTGTGCCCTCCCTTTCTGTGCTTTTATTTTATACATCAATTGTACATTGTACATTTTGTCTTTGCAAAACTGAAATAAAGTATACTAAACTATACTGTTTGTAATTTTTGTTATAGTTCGCTATCAAGTTTAAGCTGGATTTTTTCTGAGAGTAACAAAAGCAACCGTTACATACGTTATCAACTCATTAAACTTGCGTGTTTCTCAAATTCTCCAGTTTGCATTTGGTACACATTGATCATTGCTGCTTAGTGACGTCATAGAAAGCCTATCAGAAAATAAACTTTGTCACCTGTTTGTTTGGATATGCAAATTTTAAAAACACGCTTTGTACTGTCATGAGCTGGGCAGCCGTGTCAGTTTATTTATAACGTATGTTTTAACCCTACCTTGCTCAAGAGCACAAGAGTGACCCTTTCTCTCCTGACTTTTAAAAGTAAAATTATCAAACTTTGTGAAAATTGTCAACTTCTGAATTTCGTGAAACAATGAACATTTTATATATAAACATTGAAATCAGTCAAACCGTGAAATACCTGATGATGGTCAAGTCGATCAAAAACATTCGTTTTACGTATCTATAATAAAATTTTTAACCTTTATATATATATACAATGAACATTTTAAAAATCTACTATTTAATTAAGACAAGCAAAATGAATGGTCACCTTATAGAGTTTCGTCAACTGGCTCAAAGGTTAGGACATTCTTGGTTTATTTGGAACTGAGTTTAAGTGGGAAAGCGTCAGTGATAATGCGAAACTTTTACAAACAAACTCAGGCTTACTGTGAACGAAGAGAACAAATTTCTTGAGTTACATTACCGGTTTTTTAGTCTGCAGCCCACCTCCCACCGTTAAAATGTTTCATGACTTTCTAGTCATGCCTGATGCTTAAATTTAAACCTTATTATTTTAAATTTATATTTTAAATTTAAATTCTTCATAAGTAATGAAAACCAAATTTAAACGGTTAGACTAGGACTGGATTTTGCAATAGATTTGTTGCGGAGCAAAAGTGGGAAATTTGGGTTATATGACATGCTTGTTAAACCTCTTGTTACCTGATATATTTTGCAATAACTCTGGCCAAATTTGTCCGTTTGGACAAATTAAACCCAAGTGAAAATTGTTGCTTACTCTTGGGTAATATAAAACGTAGCAGATGTTTCTCAATACAACAATCCATTAACAATGAGTAATTGTTTTTTTGTACCTTGTTCGTACGGTCGAAGCGCTATTAGCAAATATCCGGAGCCATTGTTACTAAGTCGTCATCAAACAGAGAGAAACAGCATTATTGTCCTTAAGGAGAAAGACTACTTACTGTATTCCATAAAATTTAGAAAAGTAATTACCTCGGAAGGTAGAACTTATCTTTCAGTATTTTGGGGAATTTATTCCCTGTTGGTTTTCTCCGAGAAACAGTCAAAAAGTTAAATTCTGAGTGCTGTTTTTACTACAACATGACAGCAAGTAAGCCTTTTTCAGAAGTTGGACGAAAACATTGGGAACTTTTCCTTCGTCAAAAGAAAAAATAGAAAGAGTGCAGTACATTAGAACATTTTCGGCGAAAAGAATTTTATCCGAGGTTCGAAATATTACTTTTGCGAAACTGACAGGCCGGACTTTAAAGTCTTTAAACCAGCTGCCACCGAGTGTCCCGCGTTCGAGTCCAACGCAGGTGCACATAGCCTTTTGGCAAGTTTTCCTGCCACTTGGGGTTTTTAACCCTTTCATTATTGCGTATAGTCATGAAACTGAAAAGCCCATAATGGAGCTGTCATTGGAAAGTATTAAAATATTTGATGTATTTTGTTTCACAAAATTTAATTGTTCAAGTATCGGGACCTTTCGAAAAAATTAAGTTATGATGTTCAAGAATATAGTAATAGTGAGCAAATGTATTGGTATCGGGACCTTTCGAAAAAATTAAGTTATGATGTTCAAGAATATAGTAATAGTGAGCAAATGTATTGGAAAGCAGTCTGCTGTTCATTCAGTTGTAGTATGAACGGTCATATACTGAATTGGAAGAAACAAGGCCATCATATGGGATTCTAGTTATCGAGACAGGTGTTCGCTAAAACTATTCATAGTAAGTCCGCATTGACGTTTAATGGCGCCAACCTGCTGAATAATACGTTTTCAAAACACATTTACATGTTAACAATCATAACAGCCTTTTCTTTTTAATAATCTCCGTTTGCAGTGCATTTGTCAATTACCCGATAATTTAAGAGATTTCAATGACGTTTGTTACGCACAGATAACATAAAGGATGAACGAACTAATTCCGGTACGAATTATGCAAGTTGATTGCCTGGTCTGATCAGCTGATGCATATTTTCAAACCCCTGAGTTTTTCACTGCCATTTAATTCCAAAATGAGAGCTGAGCATGTAGAAAGATTGTCATTGCACGTACTACTAGAGGTAAACTCTCATTTCGGTGTCGTGCAAACAACCCAAACAACACTTATAAAATTATCGACTAATTAGTTTATCGTCCTTTTCTAATCGGAAATAACAGATATTTGAGAAAAACGCCGGAACATTAGTGCCTGTTGCACCGCACGAGCAATTTTTCTTGACAATTTTTCTTGACAATTTTTGCTTGAAAATTTTGATTTTCTCGTATGGATAAACAATTAATAGGACTCAGGTTGCTAGCAACAATAAGACTGCTCGCGAACCGGAATTTATCATGTTTTTGTTGTACCATCCACATGAACAAGTTTCGCAACTTGGCAATATTTCCTTATCAAGTCTCGCTCAAGAAATTACACGCCAGTTTTTGAACAAGGACAATTGTCAAAAAACATTGGCCAAATTTCTTCTCATACACGAGAAAATTTGTCAAAGAAACTTGACACGGAAAACTTGTTCGTGTTCACAGGCATAGTTCCTCCTTCTCCAACTTTGGAAATGTAGAATGAAATTCAAAATCCACTGAACAGTAGGCAAAACAAACGCTTGTTACAGACCTGATTCGCTAGACTCTGAAAGACAAAGACAGAGACCAAATAAACGCTAGAAAAGTGAACAGAAAGAAGCTACAGATAGTTCTGTTGGTCTCGATAACACGCTTTTATTGTTCAAGTGATTAATTTGACCATTGCGCGCAACAACATCGTATGTTACACAGCTGTGACAGATTTGTTCACTCAACGGTGGCTGGTTAGCGAAGGAACCCAACAATGCATGGTCTATACCAGAAATTCTTGTTTAAGATCGTAGACGTCACCATGCCAAGGACGACGGATTGTGACATGTGAAGGACATGTGATACTGATGAAATTTTCAGTTGTCGAAAATGTGTTTATCGTTTATTCCAGTTTTAATTTCCATTGATACTTCCATACTACTAAGGTTGTGAAGAAATACTAAATTACTATTAATGTCATTATAACAAAACACAGTCGAACATTGTAAAATTTCATATTTACAGTTTATAAACAAGTTTATAAACACGCAACAAAAGATAAGTGAAACAAAGTACATAACTTAAAGCATTAAGATCCAGTTATCGGTAATAAGCTTTGTAATATATGATTTCATGAGTTGGAACTGATAAAAAATAGGATTTAATAAATTCGAATGGTCTTCCTGTCAGACAGTTGGAATTAATAATGTTTCCATCTTAATAAGGTATGGCTGTGACAGAAAAAATATATTGGCACAATATTCTTTGATTAGTATGCGTATATATGGGCGTCACTTGTTTTTTCCGGTAGAACAATAACGCCATCCGGTTCTCGGGTTTTCCGTGTCACGTGTGTCGGCTACTGTAACAGCCAAGGGCAACCACTGTAATTAGTTTATGAATGATCGAGAGCAAGATAGGTCGTAATATCTCAACATGTTTATTGTGTGATCAATGACCTATCGGGTTTGTTATATAGCCCACCCACCACGTTGCTGCGTATTCGTTTTAAAATTGCGTGTTGCTGATTTTTTCCAGATATGGCAATTGCCTCCTGGGTTTAATTATGGATGTACAACGCTTGATCATCATATTTGTAACAAGAAGAAGGCTGTGACCAGGTTGACCCAAGACGTCAGTTAAAGCCCAGAAGTCCAGAAACTCGTACCAACCGCGCTAATATTCAATAACCTCAGTAGTTTCTATCAACTGTGCATGACCACATGTTGATATTGATTACATTATCGTTGTGCCGACTCGATTGATTGAATAAGAAGTGTCTATCAATTGAGTTGACTGCTTGTGCTGTTGCCTGAACAAGAACAAAGAACAAAGCAAACAATATAATTGCAAGAACAAAGCAAACAATATATTGGCATTATATTGTCTGCCATTGCTGGAAGACAAGCGGGTGTTGTGGTCATCGTCACACCCTCTGTCTTCCTGGATTCGAATGTGAGCTCACATATGCCATCTCTGGCTCACTCTGGTCCTTAGATAGGGTCGTTAGGCTATAAGGCTAGTTTTTGACGTTTGATCGGGGGACTTATAGACCTTATAAAAAATACGTCACAGTGTTCATAAACAATAACTTCAAGTCGAGGCTAGATTCTTAGAAATACAGGAAATACATGAGAGCCAGGAAACTAGCGTCCACTATATGAGCACTGAGGCGTATTATGTACATTAAGGCCCATAAAAGTAAGATTTCGACCCGGTGTTGGGGTCTGAAACTACACTGAAATGTGCGCCTCAGCTCCATGTGATTTATACTATGTAAAGATTTCGTAATAAGCGTTGGTGACTGGGCATGAGCAATAAAACACGATAACGCAATGTGATTAAAAAAAATAGGTACCCAAATGGGTACATGTGTCTACTGCTAGTACAAAGTTAGAAATGGGCACCAAATAAGTACGTGACGTGTTACTGCCAAGTCATACAATTGCAATAAATTATTGTGTAATTTGCAGTCCATTTATATAAAATTAAAAATATAATTAATGAGGCCACACAGACTCACAAAGCGGGATTTCCCCCTCAATTTATAAAAGCGTGAACAACTATTAAATTTTGTTATTAGATATCTTTGAATCAAAAATGATCTGCTGAGAAAAGCAGTTTTTGTTCATTCTTGGGCAAGAAATTACCAAACCTTGCAGTTGTACTGCGCTACAATTTTGTAAACAATAATTTGAATAAACCCTTTCTGCTTTTCCGTTTTCGTAACAAGATTTCTCAACATTTTCTAAATTGCCAAAACTTTCTTCAGCATAATTTTCTTGGAATTCATGACGGTTCACGGTCTCTGACTCTCGGGTACGTTTAAACAATTCTCGATATAAGTTTATTTCTTGACAATACAATTTCGCGGTCTTGCATATTGCATGGCGAGGCACCGTCAAGATATATTTACTCGGGCTACCTGTGGTAGGCTGGGTTGTAACTGGACGGTCCGTGGCGCGAGAAGTCATGTGACTCGATTGCATTGTGTGTTGTCCAGTCAGCGATATTTGACGTTATTACGCTCCCTCATGGTAAGTCACTCGACCTGCAGAAGTACTGTTTGAAGCGATTCTTTCAGCTCTTAAAGGTTAGTGAACGGATATCTTTTATTTGAAATATTGCTTTAGTCTCTTTGTTTAAGTGTCATTGCACTTAGATATTCAAACTCGAGCAAGTCGGCCAGCGAGTCATCTTGACTTGAATAAACACTAAAATATCGGCCAGAGTGCCAACATTGACTCTTAAACGTTCGGCCAGCGAGCCACTCAAAAAGAAAGTTTAGGACACTACTAAAGAAATCTCAAATTTTAAAGCTTCACTCGTGAATTCATCTGTTGCTGCTGTGTTAATCGCTGGCGAGCTTCCAAGTTTGAGATTGTACTTTTATTTTTCACCTTATGTGTGCTGTTTACAGATGTAAGCCAGGATAAAGTTAAGATAGGGATAGGTGCTGATTACCTGGAA
>JANSTR010032008.1:0-13480 GCA_025434805.1 Antipathozoanthus remengesaui | reverse complement strand
CATTCAAAAACGTGAAAATCCCCGACACCCTTTTGAAGTATGTTTATCCAGGATCGTTAAAGTGACATTTTGAAAGTCATTTGTTGAAAGTGGCCCGAGAGTTAACTCTTTGAAGAGAACCAATACATTTCAGTTGAGGCACCAAACCATGCATATGTTTAATTTTTCTGGATATTTTGGATTAAAGCACTATTCTACATTTATCTGGAATAATTAAACTTCAATGGAGAAATATGTAAACACAGCACGCGAACGCGCATCACGCAAAACATACCTCTATCATGCTCTGTAACCTTAAACACATGGGAAATCCTGTCCCGAGTGCAGTGATATCAGAATTCAAGATGGCAGCATTCATTGACAAATACTGGCAAAATACCGGAAAGTTTTTACAACATACTCATTTATGCAATGGTTTTCAGCCCTATAATTTCACACCACAAATCAGTGAAGCAAGGTCTTTCATTTCTCTGGTAATGTATTTTTCACTGTAGGTTTCCTTTAGAGTTTGTTGGAATGCAATATCTGGAGTGTAGTATACTTACTTCCAGTTTCGTTATTTCTGTGAATTGCAGATACAAGATATCATGATTGAGGGGGAGACCAAGGAGAAACGATCAGCCAAGGATGCTCTGTTGTTGTGGTGTCAGTCAAAGACTGTTGGGTATGATTTTTGTTCACTTATACCAACTGTCAAACTTGATCTCAGAGTATTCCCTCTTGTGAAAGAAAGACCCTGGTTGGGTCTGGTCATGTGGCATCCAGATTCTAGGTGTTAACAACTAAAATAAATGTATCTATCATGTTCCCCTCTCCACCAGACTAAATAAGAACATAAATTAATCTCATCTCAAGTTTGGGTGCCATGTGACTCAGTGTTCTAGCCAGCTTTAAAAAACGACAGGGTGCCCTAATTTGCATATCATTAGTATTCATGATCAACAAGAAAGAAATCCACTGACCAATTATTGTGGCTCACGAATTTAGTGTCTGAAATTTTGGTGAAAATAACTTGGAAAATATTGCTTGGAAACCTCAAAATATTGGGGTTTTTGCATCAAATCCTCATTAATTCATTAAGACAATGTATAGGATCACAAAAAAATGACAGGGCACTAGAGGAAAATGACAGGGTGCACAGAAAAATGACAGGGCACTGTGCCCTGTCGTTTTGGCCTACTTAGAACACTGTGACTCTAGACCCAATCAGGGTCTTTCTCTTGTGAGAGGGAAGAGCCTGGGAATGAGGCTGACCAATTGTATTATTTTTAATGACAACTGAAGACACTAGCATGAGAAACAATATATGTGAAGTACGTACTGGTGGCATAATGATGGCAACATTGACAATATATGTGAAGTATGTACTGGTGGCACAATGATGGCAACATTGACAATATATGTGAAGTACGTACTGGTGGCACAGTGATGGCAACATTGACAATATATGTGAAGTACGTACTGGTGGCACAATGATGGCAACATTGACAATATATGTGCAGTACGTACTGGTGGCACAATGATGGCAACATTGACAATATATGTGAAGTACATGCTGGTGGCACAATGATGGCAACATTGACAATATATGTGAAGTACATACTGGTGGCACAATGATGGCAACATTGACAATATATGTGAAGTACGTACTGGTGGCACAATGATGGCAACATTGACAATATATGTGAAGTACGTTCTGGTGGCACAATGATGGCAACATTGACAATATATGTGAAGTACGTACTGGTGGCACAATAATGGCAACATTGACAATATATGTGAAGTACGTACTGGTGGCACAATGATGGCAACAATGACAATATATGTGAAGTACGTACTGGTGGCACAATGATGGCAACAATGACAATATATGTGAAGTACATACTGGTGGCACAATAATGGCAACATTGCCATAACTGCACTTTTGACTATCATAGCTGTTCTGTTTGTAATTACAATGTCAAATTTTCATTACTGTTGAAGTATGGAGAATTATGATCAGTGCTCAGTTGCAAACAGGATTTGCCATATATTTGGTTTTCCTGTTTGTTTTAAACTTAACCTCAAACTAGTAAATTTGGTTAAACAACTTTTGATTGATAAAATAATCATTTTCACTTTTTTATCTTTCAGCTATCGCAATATTACCATATCCAACTTTACAACCAGTTGGAGAGATGGCCTGGCCTTCTGTGCTCTCATTCACAGACATCGGTAAGTTAAAGGCTGCATGCATTACCATATTGATTTTTCAAGAGTAAATTCAAGTGATTCAAACTTTTATGGTAGCTGAAAAATAATGTAGCTGGGTATCTGAGGAGATAATTAGTATGCACGCATGTGAAATCTCGTACTCATCCTCAGATCTAAAGTCCTCAACCAACCAGTGCAAAATGATGTAAATGACTTGTGACCAAGTTATCAATTATAGAATTGGTCTTTTCATACCAAGCCACTTACATCATTATTGCATAGACTTTAAGATTGGTGAGATAAAATAATGCAGTTTGGAAATGATCTTTTCCACCCATACTGGGTTAGTTCTAACCCAGTAGTACATATATACAAGCATAAGCCTGTCTGAATCATATATTGATTACTGCTAATACTCATATATATGTGTGTAGCATTGAATTTCTAAGTCGTAGAATTAAAGAGTGGTTAATTATAAATTACAATATAATTCTAAATTGAGAAGTTTACAAACCTTTTTGCCTTTTACTTTGCAAATTTCAGAAAACCTGCCCTTTCTTACTGAGTTAACATTGCGGAAATTCAAGTGAAATTTGACCTGGAATACTCGAGTCAGGCAATGGATTTTCCTTGAATTGTGTAGCAGGGATGAATCTCGCAAGTTAAATTGATGAGTGTGTATATAAACTTTGATTGACTTTTGATGACCCAAGTATTGCAAGTAAAAAATCATTACAGTGCCCTGTCAACCAACTGGTAAACCTTTGGCAGGAAAGTTTGAGCATGTACACACTGCTGGTTGAGTGCAGTTCCATGCTGAATACACACTAGTGCAATTCCATGTTAAATACTTCCTCCTCAGTTGGATAGTTAACCAATCAGCTGATGTGGTTCATCCTTGCAATGCGATTCTACTTGGAGTAGAGTAGGCTGGAAAACCAAGTTATAATATCTTATTTTTTAACCAGAAAACACAAATAATAATTATTATTGCTCTCTTGTGTTGAAGAATGTTATGAAGTTGTTGTTTATTTTTATTTCTCAAAATTAGGAAGAGGTTCATGAAAATATAAATTATTTGTGATTAATTCAAGCCAAATATATTTCCAGAATAGACCTTATTCATAAATAGCAGCTATTTTAATATTCTTTTGTCGGTATTTAGATCAGCCCAACTAGCCTCATTCATGTTTATATATTATTTTGTTTTTTTTACTTAAGAACAAGGCCAGTTGAGCTAATTTAAATATAGACAAAAGAATATTAAAATAGCTGCCATTTTTGAATAAGGTCAATGTATGTTTAGAAATCTGCAGAAATATTTTTTATTGGCAATTACATTTTTAAGAAAATTTAATGCTAGTTTAAACCCCTGAGATTTCCCTTAACCATTATTCCTTTGTGGTTCTTCTCCACAGACCTGACATCATCGACTACCCCAAACTGAATAAAACTGAACCAGAGATTAATCTGAGCACAGCATTTGAGGTTGCTGAAGAGCAGCTTGGAATTGTTCCACTCCTAGATGTAGAAGGTCTGAACTTTGTTTATTGTCATTAAATAAACAATGGTAAACTTAATACATCTTCACAGAGGATATGCAAGCTAGGGCTCTTTTTCTTCCACAACAATGTACAGTTACATTAATTATCAATTCAATTATTTATTAATAATTTATTAATTTTGCAGTCATTTGTTTGGGTGTGTGATGTTGAATGTTTCTATTGATAAAATTTTATGTGTGTTATGCAAAAAAATTATCGAAAAGAGCAAACAGCACACTAACAATAATTGTTATTATAAAGAAACTGAATGATAATAATTTTACTATCAGTTCTTAAGTTGCTTACTACCATATTTTGCTGTGTATAAGTCGACCACATGTATAAGCCGACCCCCCCCCCCCATTTTTCAAAATAATAAACAATAGAATTACTGTAACTTACAGTATTTAATTTCTTAAACAATCATATCATTTCAGGCAACAGAATATAATTTAACAGTGATACAAGCTGATCATTTGGACATGTCATTTCCTTTCCACCACAAACGTTAGTTTTTAGTTCAAACCAATGTTTATAACTTTGTATGTTTACCAAAAAGGCCTTAATTTTAAGAGTTCTAAATGATTTTGGGGGGTATAATTACAGTTTTTTTAAATTTTTTAATCCGTGTATAAGTCGAGTTCCATTTTTGGGTATCAATTTTTGGTGTTAAAGGGTTGACTTAAATACATGGAAAAATATGGTAAGTTACCATTAAAAGTTCTTGATTGTAGTTTTAATAATAATAACGTTTTTGCTCTTGTTTTCCACAGATGTGAATGTTGATTTTCCTGATGAAAAGTCGGTCCTTACATATGTTGCATCTTACTATCATTATTTTGCGAAGATGAAAACTGTTGAAGTCAGTGGAAGCAGAATTGGCAAGGTATGTCACACCTCTCTTCCTTATAAAACAATTTACCAGTAACAGACTATATTTCTTACAAGATATGTCACACCTCTCTTCCTTATAAAACAATTTACCAGTAACAGACTATATTTCTTACAAGGTATGTCGCACCTCTCTTCCTTATAAAACAATTTACCAGTAACAGACTATATTTCTTACAAGGTATGTCACACCTCTCTTCCTTATAAAACAATTTACCAGTAACAGACTATATTTCTTACAAGACCTACTTAAAATGTTTGAAGAGTTCCAGAGTTGGGGATTAATTAATTGACAAGAGTTTGGCAAAATTTGGTCATCTCAATAAATTGTAAAGAATGAGATGTCAGAAAATCGAGCAGGACTTGTAAGAAATGTGTACAAAGTTACCAGTAACTGAATTTGTTGAGCTCCAAAGAAGACATTTGTCGTTGTAAATTGTAAATTTTTTCATTGGCCTACACATTATATAACACTTTAGCCTTTTTGCGCGGTTCTTTGTTGAACAGGTGATTGAGAGAATCAAGGAGAATGAGGAACTGGTTGTAGAGTATGAAAGATGTTCTACAGACCTGCTCCATTGGATAGAAATCACCATTGTCAAGCTGTCTGACAGACAGTTTGCTAACACACTAGTAGGAGTGCAGCAGCAGATGCTTGAGTTCAACCAGTACCGCACGCAGGAAAAGCCACCCAGGTATTCTTCAGCTTTGTGTGTTCGAATTATTATTCAATTCTTGTTTTGATGATTATTGTCAGACTACTATCACATTTTCACCAAACATGATAATCTTAACCTTTTAGCCCAGAGTAATGTATCTAGTATTTCTCTGAGAGAAGACTTGGTCTGAGACAGATCAACCCATGCACCAACATGACTTCCAATGTGATTGTCTTTGATAACTAGGGACACCCAATTGTGGAGACTGGGGGTTACAAGGAGCGTTGATTTTCATAAGTAGTGGAAAGTTTAACATTTCAAGAAAGTTTGGGGACAAGCTATAATTAGAATTTAGCAATAATTAGAAGCAGAAAGCATTAAACTTTTTCCACTTAAACATATTGTGTCCATCATTTGTTACATTTTCACAGGTTCAGCAACAAGTGTTTCTATCTTTCAAAGCAGGTCTAAAGTAGGCCTGCGTGCTCAAACTATGAAACTGTTTTTTAACTACGATTATTTAAAACCTGTCAAATACAGTGTCAAAAGTATTTCTAATAGAACAGGAAAGTTATCAGCTGAACTACAGATTATGTATAATAAAATCAACCAAGGGTTGACAAAACAATGGTTGAAAGAAAGCTAACATTTGAGCATTAGCCCTTTGTTGGAGCATCGCAGTATTAAGATGCTCTGATGAAGGGAAATGCTTGGAAAATCAGCTTTCTTTCAACTGTATGGTGTGGAAAATTGTTTTGACAACCCTTGGTTGATTTTATTGTATGTTTTACCAATCAGCCAATGCTGTCTATAGTTTTAAAAACTATATAAGTGCTATGACTTAGAGATTCATGCATATTTCTTTTCTGTTGTGTTATTTTACATAATAGGTTTGTTGAGAAGGGCAATCTGGAGGTTCAGTTATTTATTCTGACAAGCAAGCACAGAGCCAATCACCAAAAGCCCTATATTCCCCCTGAGGGATACAGCATGTATGATATCAATGTGGTGAGTTGATATTAAGGCCCAGTTCCATTCTAGAGACCAGAATGTCTGAAAGTTTCAAAATATAGACAAAATCCAAAAGTTGTTTTTGATTTAGTGATATTTCACTGTAATAAGCAGGTTATTGTTCTACCCCTTGACCCCCCTACCCCACCCACATTCACCCTACCCCCATCTTTCCCATGACCTGCAATGCTTGATAGGGTGAGAGATGCATACAGTGTCAAATACTTACACACAGACACAAAAACATTTTCACAGATTTTATTTTCTCTCAAGTTCAAATTTAGAAAATGATTTTGTTTGGGGGATTTTTTAATCTATAGTGTCACTAAAGTAGTTAATTAATCTCAATGGCTGACAGACTTGATGTTCTTTTGTGCCATTGAACGCTTAGGCCTGGGAGAAACTTGAAAGATCAGAACATGAACGAGAACTTGCACTACGAGAGGAGCTAATGAGGTAAGTTCAGATTTTTCTTGCTCCACATTTAGTGAAGTGGCATGTAGCATTCTGTATTGTGATGTAAATTGTATAACAGTGATGGTGATGACAATGATAATGACAATATTATATATTCACTTTCTTCATTTTTTTCAGACAAGAGAGACTTGAAATGTTGGCAGCAAAGTTTGACCGTAAGGTATGAATAAATTTAAAACATAATTTTATTCTGGGTTTTTTTCACATCACTAGTTATACAGTTTTATTTTAAACTTCACAATTGTAAAACAAGGCATTTTTTCCATGGAAAAGAGGCCTTTGTATTATAGTTGGCAATAGCCAGTGAATGATTCCAATTCTGTGTCAAGACATCATTTTCTGATAGTTTTGAATGTAAAATACTGTTGCTTTAGAATGATTGATTGTCAAATTAATGTAACTTATTTTCTCCCGTAGGCCGCAATGAGGAAGACCTGGCTGGAAGAAAATCAACGATTGGTTGCTGTCGATAACTTTGGTAATGACCTTGCAGCAGTTGAAGCAGCTCAGAAAAAACATGAGGCTATTGAAACTGACATCATGGTGAGTAGACTTGAGAGAGAAACTTGCTTTTATTTATTTTAAGATTTAGCGAAGAGCGCTAGATACCAGAAAAACAAAGTTAAAAATATCAGTCTATAATGCAAAAAAATAATACAGAGGTGTTAGAGTCAAGAAGCAGGGAATTAACAGGAGCATGTAGTATTGATCTTTGAGGAAGGGCAATTAGGGCAGATTAGTTTGTAGGTGTAGATGTTGTCTCAGTTGAAAACAATATTAAGTCTGTTTAAGAAAAATAATTCAAGCTTTCTCTTAAAAGATGAAACTAATGAGGCCAGTTTTATAGGGGCTCTTTCCCTGCTGAATTACCAAATTATTTTGTCTTTTTCAGAAGTTAGGTTGTGTTGTTTAATTCTTTCAGCCCCAGTCAGTTCATCAGCATATAAGTTCCATACATGTATCATCAACAAAGGATATGTTGTTTGGTTATGAGAATGAAGTAATTGATCAAGAAATTTGCAAAGATATCTCTTTGCTGTTTGCAAATACTCCTGGCAAGTGCTAGAAATCCCTGGACTTTTGAAACTGTAAAAGTATACAAACTCTGCATGCCAAGAGTTACTGGCATCTCTTAGAACAGTTGGTTGGTGCACTGGTTACTGAGCTAGAGGTCCCTCATCAATTCTCAATGTTCAGCTTACCTCTGATCTGTGTAGATAGGGCTGTGAATACCCATAGAATGGAACGAGGGAGGGAATAAAGGGTACACTATCAAGTGCTTTATATTTGAGTCACTAGCTTAGGAGATTTGGGCAACCACTCCTGGGAAACCCTAGAAAGCAAAATGAGAAGTTAGACACAATAGCAGAAGTATATGTTTAGTCTTTAGATTTGGGCACCTACCCTCCATGTTATCAAAGTAAAATACTGTAGATTTCTTTAACTTTGCTGTTTGATATATCATAAATTGGCATGAAGTTTTCTTCTGTTTACTGTAGGTTAATTATTGCAGTTTCAAACTGAAAGTGAAGTGCAGCAAGGAATGGTGCTTAGAACAGTGTACTGGACTAAAATTAGTATTAGACAGGACCCCTACAAATCTTCTACATGTCAAGGTTTTAGTATTAATTATCAGAGGGAAGAGATCTTTAACAAAAGTCATCAAATATAATCTTCAGTGTTGCACAAAAAATTTACAAAGTAGTCGCAGTAAGGGGGGAGTGGAGTTTGGAAAAATATCTTTGTGGTCAGAGTTGCTTTCATCTTGTACATCCTCATTAATCCTAAGATCTGTGCGATACATTTCCTGAAAGCTGTGATGGTAGCAACAGTAGCACATAAAATACTTGCCAGAGTCCAAAGAACTACCAGTTTAAGGGAATATAACCATATTTAAGTGGCTCCTACGGCAAGTTAAAAATAACCATATCTGTAATAGCCAAACAGAATTGACAATTGACGGTTAAATTGCATGACAGTTTGACCACCACAAAGGAACTCAAATTTTGCACATCTTTGGCTTTGTTTTTTCATTTAGAAGAACTAAACAGCAACCATATATAGAAATATCCACACATGTTCTTGAGCTGTCAAATTTTTCTGCTCGTAGTGACGACAAAGGGGGTGTTGATAGGTATTTCACAGTCATTTCTGCTAGATTACATTCCCTTTCTAAAGTTCGTTCGCACAATTGAAACCGTGTGCATGTGACTAATTCATGAAAGTGAGGCTGTCAACCATGCAAATTGAGATCCATGCCGCATAACACACACAAAAAATTGCATCCGCAAACGAATAGTAAGCAGGTCGTCGCTTTGCTCCTCACTGCAATTGTTTAATTGCTTAATGCAGCTTTTTGTGGTTGACCAAATATACTTTCTTGCACACCAGGCATACGAGGAACGAGTCAAAGCCATAGTTGCTGTAGCTGAAGAACTCAACAGTGAAAATTACTATGATGCAGAGAACATCATGTCCACGTAAGTATTTTATCACTGGCATTGGCAATGACTTAAACTCAAGAAAATAATTCTAATCCTAGAAAATTATTTTGTTTCACAGTTTGCAAAATCTGTTTATTCATCCTGGAAAACTCATAAATTATTTTTATATCAACTCTGGAAAATCTGTAAAATGAAACTTGGTCATTCAAGTATAAAGAAAGATAATTAGATCTGCATTTAAACTAATTTATTCAAACTATTTTAATTGGTAGATTTTGATAGTTATGGATTTAATTTTTGTGTCATCTCTTAATATTTGAGCAAAATAGCAACACTGCTAGCACAACTGGTCTGAATTTTCTCATCCACCAGTTTTAATTGAGCCATAGTTATTGTGCAGTTAAGCTGTAAGATGATTTGTTAGGACTGATCAACTAAAGTTGATGTGCTGGTATATATTGCCATGAGGGTGAAAGTTTCATTTGATTTTTCAAGCACTAGTCCTAGAGCCCTCACTCTGATGAAAGCTAGTGCTTACGTCAGCTGAAACTTTTCACCCTCACAGTGATTTCCACAACATATCACCTTTTAGTTGATCTGTTCTATCATTTGGCTCACTTGCTGATATATATAAAACCTAGTTTTTATAAAAAAACAAGCTTATAAGAGTGTAATATGATTTAGTTTGTTGGGGGAATGCATTTTCAGTTCAGGTTTTTGTGTTAATAAATTTAGACAAGTCCAACCATTACTTTTTAGGTCTTTCAATTGAGTTAGGTAACAATTTATGCAATTCCATCTTGTAAAATCATATTTAAGACTATAAAATTCATTTTTGACTTTCACAAATAATGTGCTTATTTTATTATTATATTTATAAATATTAATATTATTATTAGCAATATTATTAGCATTAGCATTAGTATTAATACTATTTAATTCCCCAAGTTTCAAGACACTAAAATTGAAACAAAACCGTTGAATCACTGCTTATTTTTGGTCATGCAGGAAGGATCTCATTCTTCAGCTGTGGGAACAACTGTTGGACAAGCTGAAGAAGAGAAGATCTCGTCTAGAGAAATCTATGAAGCTTCAACGAGTCTTCCAGGAAATGATCAATACCATTGATTGGATGGATGAAATCAAGGTGATCTATAAACTGAAAATTATTTTGCTGCCTCTTGTTAGCCAAAAAAAGGATTCAGAATTTTACCAATGAAGATATAGTTATTTGGTAAGAATTCAGTTCCAGTTTGGTTTCAAAACCAAGTCCTTTAATTTTAGAAAAAGAATATTTTTGGGAAACAATAAAAAAAATCCTGATAAAAGGGAAAAAATGAGAAGTGGAGCCCAAAAGTCTCCCCCTTCTCCAATGTTTATATGGGTTTTGAGCTCAAAAATGAAAAAATTGACAACAACATTATTGCCACTCCATATACTACATTGGGGAAATGCCAAATTGAAACAAATATTATAACCTGTCATTTTGAGATAGCAAAAGTCAACTAGTCAAGTGAAATGGCAAGGCCCAGTGTAAAATTACTGGAAGCAGAATTAAACAAGAAAACATATCAAGAAGAGGCACAAATTTAAATGTCTATTTGTTATAATTATTTATCCATTTGAATAAGATTTAGTCGTCAGTTTCTTGAAACAGTTATGAGATATACATTTATTTTTTTTCAGATTGGCCTGTTGTCTGAAGACTATGGTAAACACTTGCTAGGAGTAGAAGACTTGCTTCAGAAACATAGTCTGGTGGAAGCAGATATTGCTGCCCAAGCAGACAGGGTCAAGGCTGTCAATGAGCAAGCTGAGACGTTTTTACATATGGACAATGAAGAAGATGGTATACAATTTTGGTGTTACATTTTAATTCAGGAATGACTTTTTTTATTTTGAAAGGACCATTTTTAAGTCCAATTTGTAATTTTGCTTGCTGTTGATATTCAAAAGGTGATCAGATTAAAATGTTGATATTTTCTGTTCTAGGATTTCAACCTGATGAGAATCAAATTAGAGATCATCAGGCTGAACTGGAAGGAGCTTACAATGAGTTGTTCCAACTTGCTGCTTCCCGACGGGCAAAACTCGAGGAGTCTCACAAGCTCCAGACATTCTACAGAGATGCTGAAGAAGAGGAAATGTGGGTCACCGAACGAGAAACGTTTCTGCAGTCAACAGATTATGGCCATGACCTCAACAGTGCAACTATCCTGCTAGCAAAGCATGAGGTTAGTTTTATTTAGTGTTCGCAACTGGAAGTACTTGAATTCTTTGAATTATCACGACTTAAAATTCCTTGGAGGACTACTGGGTTACTTTTACAAAGTCCTGGAAAAATCTATCTAATATTTTGGGGATAATTTGCTTTTATTTGGCATGTAGAAAAATAACAAATTATTCTTATCCTTTTGATTGTATAATTATGGGAAATTTATGTATTTATTCTGCAGCAGGCAGTGCAGTTTGGACTATTCCAGGGCCCTTGAAAAGGTTTACAGACCTTGAAATTTCCTGGAAAAGTTCTGTAATTTACCCTGCCCCCGGGGATACCTTTTTGTTGCCAGTTTGCAAATTTGGTCATCTTGTTTGGATTTTATGTGAGGAATGTGCAAATATAAAATTTAGTGCTTGCTTAAGAATGCGATTTGGTCAAATTATCAAGGGTTTCAATAAAATCTCCGCAGATTTAAGATGCTATTTGAAGAAGTAGTGTTTCATATTTGCTCAGTCTTTAGAACAGAATTTAGAGTACCTCCTGTAATTCAAATTTAAACAATGTATTGACAGTATTAGACATGTTTCACCAATTTGGTGCATTAAATTACAAAAAGTCAATAGTTATTTTAAAAACTGCTCATTTAAAATTATAATGTTTTATATAAATAAGTCTGCAGAACTGAATCTTTTTTGATAGACTATTTCAATATTTTGTGTATTTTAGGCAGTTGAACGTGAAATGGCTGCCAGACGACCGCACACCCATGAGGTTATGAAGAGTGGCACTAATTTGCTTGAATCAGGTCACTACGCTTCAGACACCATCCAGCCACGCCTGGACATCATCAAGAACAAGTGGGCATCCCTGCATGACATAGCAGCTTACCGCAAGAAGAAGATCAAGGAGAACTTGCTACTGCAGCAGTTCATCGCTGAATACAATGACATCATGTCTTGGCTGGACATGATGGAAAGAATTGTTGCCAATGATGATTTGGGATATGATGAGGCCAGTGTGGAAACTCTGCTCAAAAAACATAATGTAAGTACACCTTTCATACCCCCCCCCCCCCATCCTCCTTCTCCAACAGGGCTCAACACTAATGGTAGCCAACTAGCCACAGACTAGAAGAAATTCAGTTTTAGCTAGTAGGTTTCGATTTCCACTAGCCACTTCGGTTGGTAAATAAAATAAAATTGACCAAACTGGTTTCTGTCTTTCTCAAAGAAAATATCTCCAATTTTCATCGCTTGGCTAGTAAAAAAAATTTTTGGCTAGTAACATTTAAGTTGTCACTACCCACTAGACTAGTAAGTTGAAAAGTTAGTGTTGATCCCTGCCCAACAGGCTTTCAAGCTAAGACTTTATATTTCACTGCAGCATTGATTCTGTTAGATTAATTACTTATTCCTTGCTTTGTTCTGAATCAAGTGCAGATTCCTTGAACCATACTTTTCCTTATCCTAATCAATTTGTATGAAAATAGTTTGCTGCTGCTTCAGGCTTGTATCAGATATCAGGTAATTAATGTGTAACTGTTGTACTTGTGGCAGGTTGTTGAAGAAGACATCAAAAACTATGCAACAGTTATCAAGGCTCTGCATGATGAAGTTGATGAATTGGGAAATGAGGTGGGTCAAAATTTATATAAAAATTGTTGCACTTTTTATTGTGTAAGTAATTTTGTTCATCTAGGGACAAAGTGACAGAAAAGGATCTTGACAGTTCTTGAACTTGCTACTTGAATTCAATAATAATTATATGCTAACAGTGTATACAACGGCTCCACATACTTCAGTAGATATTGGCCTTCCGCACGATACTGGTACCAGTTTGCGTAACATCAGATTTTTTGCTGACGCCAAGGGCATACAAAGGCATAATATGCCTTATTATGCCTTATTTTGCCTTTGTATGCCTTTGTATGCCCGGAAGTAAACGGTGAACAAAATGTTTCAAATTCTCGTTTATGCCAGCAAAATTCATTGATGCGTTATCGTTTATGCCTTTTATGCCCTTTTATGCCTTTGTATGCCT
>JANSTR010031897.1:0-13482 GCA_025434805.1 Antipathozoanthus remengesaui | reverse complement strand
CTGTGTTGCCTTTTTAGTTTGTTTTGCTTGTGCCGGATGTTTCTACGATGCTGTCTAATTGTTCAGTTTGTATTTCTTTCCAGCTGTGGTTTATCGGCACAATAAACCACAGTTTTTTGACCAATCACTGCGCGCGTACTATTTTGGTTATTTTGTAAAGCTCAATAAACCTTTCGTGAATATCGTGGTACTTGCTTTGACAAGACTCCCAGTCAGTGTTCTCCATTTCCTTCGATGTTTTGTAGTCAATTGTTGTACTTAATAACAATTCAGGCTCAGCTTCGGCATCGGACCAAGAAAAGTAATCCGTGTTGGCTTTCGCATTACTTGTTTTCTTTGTACGTCCTGACATCTTTCAAAAGTTTAAAAACATTTAGCGTGTGGTAGGCAAGAAAACAAAAACAACGCGGGCTCAATGTTGTTAAGCGTTGGTGTGCGCACGCTCAAAGCAAGTCGAAAGCAATTTTGCAGCATAAAACCGGTATAGTGTGGACGGAAAACATTTTATCCGTTTTCATGTGTGGACGCAAACCTTTGTTCCGTTTTCGCACCTAAAGTTGCATTTTCAAATTCATCCGGCCGGCATAGTGTGGACGGGGCCTCAAAGTTTTGCACTTATCCGTAAAAGGTAATTAAAATTAAAACTTGTCACATAACTCCAAAAAGGACAGTTCGTATCGGTCATAGTCAAGTTTATTACGCCGTATGGTCAATATCTTTTGAAAACAAATGTTGTTCCTCAAATTTTGCTCCCGTTGAACCTTGGGAAAAAGTCATAATTTGCATATATGCTATAAATTTCTTATTCACCTCCAATATACTTCATTATTGTCCAAATGTTACACAAGAAGCCAGTAGCAAGATTTGTCTCACCGAATATCATTTTAAACTTGTCTGCAAGCACCAGTAAAATTACCTCGCTATAATTACGCCCTTTCTACTAAACTGTAAGTAAGATTTCATTTGTAAGTACCTCTCTGTTGGTTGTTGTGGTCAGCTGATCAAGGCATGTTCCAGTTTGTGGTTGATTCCACTTCCTAAAATCAGTTAACGAGAATGTTCACAATTGCTGATTAAACTTTGACATCCACTACATTTTTCGTTTCGCACAAACCGTGAAATGCACTCACTCTTTCAAACACGTACACCTTTTGACAGAAGACACAGACCGCTAGACTGATAGCAAATTGTTTGAAATCTCTTGTCCAGTTCTTGTAATCTTGTGATTTAGGTTTTGAAATACTTATAGCCTAAGAGTTCTTCTATTGCTGTGGTTAAGAATTCAAGCAGTGGATGTGACGAAATAGAAGAGCGTGCCAACAGGTTGTATGCAGCAGCAACTGAACACAGATACCACTAACAAACAATTTCTCGCCGAACTAGGTCGATTATGTTGCAAAGACTGATATATGTTGTAGCCGACTATCGATTTTTAAAACTAACATGTAAAAAATGGGCCACATTCCTTGTTTGTGTTTGTGTTTATGCAACTTTAATGAATTTACAAAAGGCGATTGTCATGTTATTGGAATGGATCGAACATTCATAGTTCTTCCAAAATGCAAGGCGATTTGTCCGTGATGTTTCACCCCGCAATAAAGCGGATCTTGTTGACACTGAAACTGTAAACAAAAACGGCCTATTGACCCTTGACTGTTTCTTGTCTTTTAATTCTCAAATTCTAAAAGCATCGTGACACCATTTACTGCAGACCATTCCTTCGGTCATCAAGAATAAGATTCTTTGAGATCTTATAACTGTTTCAAGTAGCTGTAATTGCTTTGATGTGCAGTCTAGTTGTAAGCTGAAAACACAAGGTGCTCGTCTCAGCATGATTATGATCTAATCACTAATTAACGTCTGTGATGATATTAATCTTCAATTTCGCGGGAACTGTGTTGTTTCCGATTCCACGAACTGAAAATTCGAGTTAAATCTATTAGAATCGCCATCTCGCGATCAACATTTGTAACTGAAGCCATTTCTAGCACACAGCAGTATCCATTAGTGTTGGTGGGACTCCGTTTAGAATTTAGAGGCCTTCGGATTTCTATCCCAAATCCAAAGGAAACAGAAAAAGGATTCTGGAATATATTATAATTTATATACGGGCCATTTATATATCAATATATGTAATTATGTTGCTAAAGCCAGATCCGATTTTTGAAAGAAAATCCCTCAAATTTGCCAATGTGTGCAATCTGCGAAAAGCATGAATTATTGAACGTTCTTCAAACTTTTTCTTCTCATTTACTGACGGCATAAAAACAAGTTTGAAATATCGCAGTGGTATATATTTTAAATGATACTGGCCTTTCGACCGCACCGACACTCCGCACCGCATTGCGCACGGAGCGGGCAATATCTCGCAAATTATTAAAGTGCATAGTTGTGATACGTGATATGGCGATCGGCTATAGAATGTTGACGGATTGGACGACAGATTTGCCAGCCACGCAAGAGTCACGCCGGACGTAAGCAAAACAGTCGGCAGAAAATGCTAGAAAATGGAGAAGATGCAAGTGGTCTCACGTTGGCTGGACGTGTAATATTTTAATAACCAAGCTCTTCTCTTCCCTGAGTCTAGTTTGGTTATTTTCTCCGAAGGCAAAGTTTATAAAAGGATGGTCGAAGAAGGTACGTAGCAATATAAGAACTTCATCGTTATTCGATTAAGTGCAGTGGAGAGCTGATCTGATGGAATGCCAGACAAAGAGTGCTAGGTTGGTTGAAAAAGTCATAGCGCTGATAATTCGCTCAATTTATGTATGAGGGTACTCGATCGGAAAATCGTATCAACGGACAATAACACAAGCGATATTACCAAATGAGTTAATCAATAAAACCACTGGTTTTTGTGAGTTATTCCTGGCAGAACGATAGATCAACAGTTTGTTGAGTGTTGTGGACATTTGAAAAGGAACATGAAATCTTCATAGCCGTCAGAACCACTGCCGTTGACAGCGAACATCATAGGACCCTCGTTTTCTAGTGGTTTTAATCAACTCAACTACCTGTAGTTCTGTTCAACCGTTCTGAACGACTCATAGGTTTATTCGGCTTTTAAAACTAACGACTTGTACGAGAGATGTTTCTTTGTATCGTTTACATCCGTTATTGTTGGCTGTTGTATTTATATGACAAGCAGTGACCCACCGTCCTTGGCTTCAGTCGAAAGGTCAAAGAACTAACTACATATATTGCATTTTCTCTCGTTTCACGTTTGGCCTTTTTACGAGAAAAATTGCGACAAATAGAATTTGTTCTGACGTGGAACTATGGTAATCTTTATAAAAATTACTGATCAAACCGCAGTACAATATTATTGACTATGTTTTCTGGAAACTGTGCCGTCATCGGTCGTATGTCAGTCTTCGTAGACCGCTGTGCATTGTGTCTTAATACCAATTTGAGTTTTCACGCAGTTTTTTCGCAGTGTTCTTTCAGCTTGTTTAGCATTTCCAGCTTTTTCAGTATTTGTCTTAGCAAGAGTAATAGTTTCTATTCTAGTAGCATCGATCAACAGTTAAAAAATATGTTTGAATAGTTATCGTAAATGGCAATAATTTGAATAAATGTGCGTTGCGTATGCGTGGCGAACGAGCGCTGAACATTGAGGTGTGAATATCAAGCCTGAAGTGAAGGGGATTTCTTTCCTACAGAACTGGATTTTGTGCAGCCCAAAAGAGAGAACGACGTGACCGCTAAATTTTCTCCGCTATAGAAATGGTATCGTGAAATGCTGGTTGACGTTAATTTATTTAAAATATGATTTTCTAGTCCATTATGTCATAATAAACGATTTTCTAGTTTGGCGATTTCACTAATAAATATAACGTCTGAGAAGCAGTTCAGCTTTTTTTGCTCGAACCTGTTGGAATAGTCAAGACCATCCAAAGCAAAAATCAGTACCAAAATACCGCTAGGCTCATTTAGCAATGCAGTGAAATGTCGATCTTCTGGAGTAATTTAACTTTTTCACTTTAGTAGCTGTTCTAGTCCGTCCCAATGAGTTATCGCAAAACCACATTCACACTACTCCAGGTCTCCCGAAGCAATCAAAATTTGCAAGCATGGTCGACATAGTTAAGTACACAGCCCGGTTAAAACTTGAATAAACGAATGCTCTCCGGTTGCAATATGCTTTTTGCTGAATTTGTGAAAAACGTATGTATTACAACCGAGTAGCCCGTATGTAGATATTGTCTTCTGCGTTGGCGATTTTCTGCTAAATATAATATATTATGTCATTATCTCATTTAAGACCATTAGAAAAGGGTTCATTATTGATATGGGATGGATGTAAAGTTAAGTTCTCAAGTACTAGCCTTTCACTAGAGAAAACTAAGGATTTATATGGAGAGTTAGGCTTTAAATTTTACAGTCTTTCACACAGCTAACACAAAGCCAAAGTGGATCTCGTAGTAGAAGAGAAAATCGTTTTGTACAAGGACACGACGGTAGTCAGGCGGGGGTTCGAACTCTCGACGATTGAGTAAGCTATACAAACCAAACGATTACTGTGCCTGGCGACATGCAAAGCGCAGCTTCTATAAATAAAAAAAATTGCTTTAAATATGATGGGTGAGCGCATCACGACGGTTATCACTGCCCCCAAAAGCAATGTTTGCATAACTTAGTTTCAATCGTTCATTATCAAACTAAAGCTTCTTTTGTATTTACGGCTATTTATAAATAAAAAATTCCAATACGGATTTTTGCATTCCGAGTCTCGTCTCATTGAAAGCACACAGCATTGTTTCCTTAATCCGCGGAAGAACTCAGAGAACCTCGGAACTCCGTGACCGGATATTGGTACGAGTCGTGGGTTGCACGAGCACAAAGACCGACTCTTCAAAAATGATTTATTTTTTTAACAAGAAACTGTTCAGTGCAGTCAGAAAAACTCAAAGTATTTAACACGGCTGGGTATTTTTACACGTTTCAGCCCCAAATTAGTAAATATGGTTAGACTTTCTGTACTCCGTGAAGTTGGATTTGATCTTTCTCTGTTTTGATTTGGTTACACGCTTTTTTCATAAGAACAGACTTTATAAGAAGACCCAGTCGGAGATTTGCGCAAAAGTTAAGAAAAGCTACGAACAATCACCAGGCTGAAATTTGCATGATCAGACAAACTTAAAAATTTTATTTAATGCTTGTACACAGAACGAGATGTACATACAAGCTCATATAATAACATTTTAACCGCTGTGTCCATTTGTTATTGGTAACAAAGACTGTATTGAACGTTTGAACCAGTCAATTAAAACCACGCCCCCCCCCCCTCCGAGACATGGCGGGGAATGAAACAATTTTACAGTGTTACATTTGTAAATTACCCCCGCCCATCGGGGAGGTGTGTTGGTACAATCCCCGCCCTCACAACCCCGGTATATACAATATTTTGGAGACTTGATTTCCATAGTAGTTGACCATTGTTTTATATACACACGGAATTTTACATAAGTACGTGCGTCCATTGCTGGAGAAACTTAGATCTGCCCAGATAAAATGCGAAATGTACTTATGTACTTATTAGTGTGGAAGAAGATTGTCAGAAACACATTAAACTTACGGTAATTTGTTTTCTGCCACTGCACAATTTAAACTGCGTACGTAAGTTCACGTCTGTGTTCATAAAGCGATTCCGATTGGATATTCATAAGTGATCGATCGCGACATCAACACGCATAAATTATTCATTCTTGAGGAAATAAATATGGAAATCACCACTCATGAATTAGGCAATAAAACATTTATTCCTGAGTTGTGTTAAAACCTAGTGATGGCTTTGAAATAGGGAAGATATAAAATGATTTAGCTTAAAAATTCCCGGCAAATCGGAAAGAGCGTTACTGCCCCCGCCCCTCCCCCGGGCAAATGCTTTATTACAATAACGTTTTTTCCACGGCCATACCCCCGTTACTCCCCGCTATGTTCCGGGGATCGGGGGGCCGTGGTTTCAATTGACTGGTGCATAATATCGCCTTTTTGTTGTTACGGCCATCTAATCCACCACTTGGAAGTTTAAAACAATTTGGGAACAATTCGAAGCTGAAATATCAAACAAATTAAGAACAGCTTTAACCTCAGCCGAAAGTTACTGCATTATTGAAAGCTTGTACAAGTTTTATTGCTTTTGAGATACGATTTACGGCAGTTTTATTTTTGAAACTGGATCCTGTCAAACTTGGAGAATTCAATTCAAGTAACGCGGTAATCGTAAATTGAATTTAAGACTACCGCGTCACCAGATTCGCAAGATTTATTTTCAGTTTAATTGAAGGCTTCATGTACAATGTAAGTAGCTGGGTAGTTTGGTATTTTGTGACATGCCCCGCGGTAAAAAGTGAATTGTCTATTATTCTATGCATGTAGTCTCTCATAGTTCGTGCAGTTTTACGAAACAGTCACTGAAAAAGCCAGTTTATGAATAAAGCATGGAGTTAGCAAACAATAATATAATAAAATCAAAACGCCGCCGTGTGATAGCTGACATTAGGAGCGTTCGCCCTTCGTCGGCGCATGTGATGTTTACAAACCCGCCGACGCAACTTGTAGTTTCTTTAAAAACTATTCACTAATAGCAAAAATCGACAGTCCGTCGAGAGAAGCAAGGCGATAGAGAACGAAGTCAAACACGTTTGGTGATATATGAAGTATATAGGCCGGTTCACGTGGCACGCTTCACGGTTCACGGCGGCCCCGCTGGAGGTCACTAAACAATAGAATTTCAAAATTAACTTTGTTTTACCACCAAATACTTTTTATTTCTTTATATCTCCTGGGAATGAGTAAAACTCAGCAATTGATTGCAGGTGTTTAACGTTTTTTAGCCGTTTAGGGCAATGTATTAACGTCTGTATTCTCTTTACAATATCACTGCAGAACAAGTTATTCTCATATGAGAATTAAGAACCAAATCAAACCTTCTATAATTTTCCCAACTTGTGAAAAGGATATATTGAAAGATTTTGAGAGAACTTTTCGTATCTGTTTAGAATAGAATATAGATCAGGGCCCGGTTGTTCAAAGCCCGATTAGCGCTAATCCTGGGTTAACTCTATGGGTTTTATTAGCAGCTAATCCAGGATTAGTGCTACTCGGGCTTTGAACAACTGGGCCCAGAATAACATTATTTTGATACAGTACAATATATACCTTAATTGTTAAGTCAAAAATAGATATATACTCGTGTAAAATATGTGTGCTTATATAATACTACAAGAAAACAGACAATTATATTCCTAAAAAGACAATTTTTGTATTGTCACGAAGTTAAACTTGCCGCTTGTTTAGTCTTATTCAGTTAAGAAGCTTACTTAGTACTGCCCTTACAATTAGCATATCATTACATTGCTGTTTTAAAATTGTAAGTTCTTTGAAAAAATGTGTCTATCAGCTTGTTCTTGATGTCTTGTAGCAGTTATTAACAACACTGTCCAGGCCAGCCCAGTCCCTTACTTCGCCCGGAGTGCGGTCGCCAAATAAACGAACAGACGGAGAACTAGAAAGGAAAGAAAATCCCCCTCCCCTTACCTTTTTTCTCCCGTCCGCTCGCTCATCTCGGCGACAGCAAATGGATTTTTAACCTCCGGACGAATGAAGAGACTGATTTGCAGTCTAGAACCAACCCAAAAAAGTGAAGACACAGCGCGTTCTTCGTTCATTATAGTTTTTATACCTCTGTCAACTATTTTCCATGAAGTTACTTTGCGTCTGTGGAGATTTCGTCGGGTGCCTTCTTGTCTGATTTATCGGGCTCTGACGAGCTTCTTGGATTTGACTTTTTCCAAGCTAAGAGATTCAAATGTCATAGCCGCTTAATCCGGCCCGGTCTCTGTAGTGTTAGCGGATGAGACAGGACACTAATCCATCACAGGCTAGCTCCCAGCAGAAGCTGGTACACATTTATACAGCAGAGTCGATTGGATCAAGTCCAGTATACTGTCTTGCCCAAGGACACATTCCGTGGTCTGGTCTGGGTTTGAACTCACCGCGACCATTGGGTCACAAGTCAGCCATGCTAACCGCTGAACTCTGCGCCGGCGCCACGTGCACCTAAGGACAGGGTTAGCTTGCTGAAGCTCATATGAGATCACCCTATAGCCAGCAAATGTGTGCCAAACCTTAGTGGTTAAATTGATATGGGTAGTTTGTACCTGACATAAGACTAGGGAAGATGCGGAAGTGCGTGGTAGTACTTGTGGTCAGCGGCTTATATATCGATAACGTTTATAACGTAGCTATATGGGAGAGATAAGAGGTTTCTGAGTACTGTTTGCATGTCTCAAACAAGGCAATACCGCATATCTTTAATTCTGATTGTTATTCTCTATGTTATTATGTTGCTGAATTTGCTGTGCCGTCCTTACAAGTCATGCCTTCTGCGTGTCCTGTACTTTTCATCGGAAAGAATGTTGAGATATCAAGCATTCGGTCATTTGCCGCTGCGTTAAGCTGGTTTTGCGCGAATCACTTGTTCTGTATGTCTATTTGCAAAGGGCAGTGGTAGCGAGCTTCACTGACAACAGAGGCAAAATCTATTTGTCTCATGTTATGCCTTAGGTTCTGTAACTCAACCTATTAGAAACCGTTCAAACAGTATAAATCCATAAAATATTGAAGTTACGAGATCGTTTCTTCTTATCCTAAATAGCCGGTCATATTCTGTAGACTACAGAGACCAACTCTCAGATTCGTCGCCGGGAAGGTAAAACGTTTAATAAAATCAGTCAATGGTTGACAAAACAATTTTCCGCGCCGTAAGATGCTGGAAGAAAACTGACCTTTCGATCGATAGCCTTTGTCGGAGCATCCAAAAACCCAGATCGTCATTTACTCCGATCGACGAAGGTGTAACACTCGAAACATCAGCTTTATCCCAACCTTACGGCGCGGAAAATTGTTTTGTCAACCCTTGGTTGATTTTATTTTTCAGATATTTACTGTCGTGTTCAAGTGTCGGCGATTTATTCCTGTGTTTAGTTTCTACACCGACCAAGTGAGCATGCGTAAAGAATCTGACAATCATTGTCTGCCATTTCCAAGGGATCAAAGCAATGCTCGATGCACGGCAGCTATACATAAAATGGCCACGAATCTCCTCGATTGCTAAATAATTTTAGATATAGATGGAACAGCTGTGAAGCAGAGTTTGTAAATTTTTGCATGAAACGCTTGATAGCCTTAACGATGGATGTGTTATAAATCTGTCTAAGGATTGAAATAAACAAACTTACAGTTTAGTTTCTCAAATATATATACGAGTTTGTGATCCGCGCGAAATTTCAAAATCAATACCTTATACCAGTCATGGACAAATTCGCGTGTCTTGGAGTTACAAGAACTGTTGAAAACCTTAGCAAGGTAGTCCTAGATTGAAAACATACGCGCCGTTATTTTGGTTCCTTGACTGAAAGGTTTCGTGATATGCAAGCATGAAAACTGTAAACAGAATTAAAAGATAGTTTATACAATCAACACCCGCTTTAGAACTGTAAATTGTTTAGACAAGTGTTTTGTCAGGACATACAAATATCATAAATGTCAACCTGCTATATTTCTTCCGTCATCTTGTTCTACATGCTCCTGGCCTCGTGCAAACGGAGCGGACTTTCTTGTAGTTGTATGATTTATGAGTTCGCCTTTATAGCATGCAATTTATAGCTGCATCTCATGATCGCGTGCTCAGACGAGCAATGGTTGTAGTGAAACATGAAACAGAAATCATTTAGAGAAGCGCTAGTTGTAGGTTATATAGTTCAGTGTTCAATTTGAAAAGACGTTTTGTGAGACAGACTTTTCGTGCCAAGGTCAAATCTCTCGCTTTTCGGAAATGCGTGGGTTCTGTGGAGCTGGTGAAGAGAATGTCTACCGAGACCTCCGGTTTGATGTTTGTAGACAGAGAAAACGAGATATCTGTCTATCTCTTTCCCTTCACATGTTTCGCTTTTCTTATTTATTTCTCGCTGTACGAATCTCCGTGATAGCCCAAGAAAAACACCGGATGGAGTTCGGTTTTAACTCAACACTAACTTCATCGTTCGTAGACAGTTAAGTGCAGGAGGGCCATAAGGCCTTGGGCTGGCGGCTTACTCAACAATAGCGGCTAATCGTCGTTTAGTTGGTGGGGCGTCTTTGTATGAAGTCCAGCTTTTACGCTTGACAGTATGCCCGTCTTTTTTTTACCTAAAATACATAACAAATGTGCCTGCCAAACCTGACATCTCTATATAGTACAGGTATAGAGCCATTGGCAGATGGAGTTTTGTCGCATCTCTCCGCTACGTCTTTCGTACTGGCTTCATTAGCAGCAACTCAAGCACAATGTTCAGTCCGTTTATATAGCTCGATTATCTCATAAAATTGAGAAGAAACGGCGGTCGCGTGAGATGGTTATTGTTGTCTGTAATATGCTGCTTGTAGCTGTTGTTGCCGGTATCCCGTGATAACACAAAAGTCGAGAACGTTGGTATTTTCTCTCGTTTCATTGACCAAAGCCATGAACTTGAAGATGCCAATTTTGTCGCGGAACCAACGAAGGCGGAGCACAGTGTCCGATATTGTAGGTAAGCAAACTCCGACTGTATTTTACCCAAAGCCGTATCAAGTACTCGCGATCTATAGATTTTTAGATATATCCAAACGGACAGGGTATATAATCTCTCCGCAATATGGATTTGTCAATATATTCAACCAGAAAAGCAATATATCTGTACATGTGTCTATTATATATTTTGTTTTTTGTAAGATATAACTTTAATTACATAGTCTAGGATTCATTTAGCATTATGAGTTCAGTATTGTTGTTGTCATTGTTATTTTGAAAAAAACATTTCGAGACGAAAAAAGGCACGTGTCGCAATATTTGAGAAGCTTACAGTCTTTATTCAAGGAATTCCAATTCTCCTGTTGATAAATCAAACAAAAATAATAAGGAAACGTAGAATCGTTGATTAGTAATGGCGATAATTCTATACTCGGCGCTAATGCCAATTGGAGCAAAGGAGGTATATAAAATCGAACTAGCTACCGCGTGACGATTGCAGACAATGTGATGGCAAATTCTTTGATTTGTAAAATATAATCGGAAAGAGGAAAAATGCTCCCGAAGAAATTTTCAAACTAGTTATTCTTCCGAGCTATTTCTGTAACCCATCCTCAGCTCAGAATATATGGACAGGCCGATACAGTAACATAGTGACTAAGTGAGTACATTATACCCAGCATAGCAGCAACACTTGCCGGGTCAACCTTTGACTCCGAGCTTCTAACCGCACATTTGACGCCAAATAGCTCAAAGGAAGAGGAAAATACATAATTATATTAAATCTACGCACGTATTTCGCAATATCAACGTATTTAGCAACATTTTTCAAGCGCGCTTTGGTTGCTACAAAACGAGGCACACTTGATTTCGCATCCATATTTGTTCAATTAGTCTGTCATGCTAACACGTCAGCGGTTGTACGTATTTTGAACTCTTCACCTTTTTCTGAGTCGTTAAACGACCCGGGATAAAAATGAAATGTTGCTCCGTTAAGGACTGAGTTGATGCTCACTCGAGAATTTCTCGTCTAATATCAAGTTCCTTCGATAATTCTGTTCACTTGTATTGTTTGGACCTTGCCAACGGCGTAAAAAGTTTAGTTTTCAAATCGCAGATTTAATTAAGGTGAAGACGGATTCAGTTGCAGTGAGTTCGCACATAATTAACGTGCATTCGACTCGTCTTTCAATTTCAAAGTTTTTATCGCGTGAAGTGTTTGTGGACTCGATGAAATAGCCCGATAGCAAATGACCTAATCGCTTCTTCCTTCTCACGTACACTTAAGATTTTGGATGTAGCTTTGACCTTCTGACTTTGTTTTCAATCCGCCGGTTTTGCTAACATTCGCCTGAAAGTCGTTAACTATGTGCCTTTTTCGTGGATAAAATAAAACAAATGAATGCTTGAGAAAAGCTCGATGTGCCTTCTATTCTGTCAAGTGTTTTCTTTTTTAATTCAAACCGCATGATTTATACTGTGCAATACGGCATGCATATTGAAAAGATTAACAACATTCATTCATTGCTTAACAAATCAATCACCCAAAAGAACTGTATCTTTTACAAAATTGCAATTTATATCGCGTGGCCTGCATTAGTACAAATTTGAATTGCTTTAAATTTAAACCGATATTTCCATCACAGCTTCTAAATGAGCTGGTCGACCTAATCTGTACATTAAATGTATTTTAAAATGGCTTTTAAAACAGTCACGATAAAACAAGTTGCAACAGAGAGGTAGTTTGTATTTTATTTTCAAGAGTGTATAAACACATGCAGTTAGCGACACGTGGCAACAAGATGTGTTAGATGCCTCCGGCGACATTCCAAGACTAAGTCAACGAGCCTATTAAGGTCGAACATGTTTGTCTTGTCTCATCTTTTACTGTGACACTATACCCTACAACTAGTCTACATGATGGCGATAGTTTACTAGTTTAGGCGATAGAACGTTTTTCGGTTCAGCTCTTTATCGCTTGTTTTCCAGTTTTTTTGTTAGCCGATTGCAAAGCAGGGAGATCGTACTCCAAACGGTTATTGGAGAAGTATATAATAAGTGTATTATTACGCACAATTATATCGCTTTCTATGTTCACCTTATTTTATATACTGCTTTCGCAGTTATCATGATAGACACAAAACCTACTTTAGTTTGACAATACATTTCCGCCTGTCCTGCATGAAGTGATGATAGTATAATTGTACTACAGTTGCTACTGCTGTGGCCGCAGCTGGATTAATTGGCTCTCGGTCAGTTATCAACAATGTTGGGCCAAACTCAACAGTAGTAGGGCCTCTTGGCTCAGTGCAAGGTAGACTAGCACGTGACGCTCCAGCACAGTATTTAGTCAGTGAAGATGACCACTATGATGATGATAATAAAAGTGACAACGATAGTGATAATGATGGTGATAATGATGGTGATAATGATATATGATTATGATTATGATTATGATTACCATTACGATTATGATTGTGATTGTGATTGTGATTTTGATTGATTACCATTACGATTATGACTGTGATTGTGATTGTGATTACCAGTACGATTATGATTATGATTGTGATTGTGATTACGATTATGATTGCGATTGTGATTGTGATTACCATTACGATTATGATTATGATTGTGATTGTGATTATGATTATCATTACGATTATGATTGTGCTTGTGCTTTTGACTGTGACTGTGACTGTGGCTGTGATTATGATTATTAATGGAGATGATCATGCATATGATAACGATATTAGCGATGATAGTTTAATGATCATCGCGTTATGGATGATAATAATGAGGATACCGATAATAGTTTGGATGATATTGATGATAATAATGAGGATGATAGTTTGGTGATATTGATGATAATAATGAGGATGATAGTTTGGATGATATTGATGATAATAATGAGGATGATAGTTTGGATGATA
>JANSTR010031786.1:0-13485 GCA_025434805.1 Antipathozoanthus remengesaui | reverse complement strand
CATTTCGGAACCATTTGTATCTCTTAATAAATTTACATCATCTGTTAATAAATATTCATGATAAGCCATTTATAAATAATATTTTTCATTGTTCAATAAAGATTGTTTTCGTTGTTTCAATTGTTTTCCGATTGCTCGGGGATCATATTTTATGTGCGATTGATTGTGCACCGTTTACACTTTTTGTTTGGAATTGTTTTTAACTTACAGGGTTTGTCTCAGTTTCTCATGTTCATCATACACAGAAGAAATAATTTTAAAAAGCTTGTAAAGTGTCCTTTTTTGCCCAAGGGGGGAGGGGACTTCTCTGGAGCTGACTCCCCTGGTGGGAGGGAGAAATTAAGCAGTTTACAAAGAGTAAAAATAAAGTCCCCACCCTTGCCGAGGTTCCCCTTCAGGGGATGGCCGATGATAGGTGCATTATATTCATTCATCATTGTACTCGTAGAAAACTAAAAAGCGAAAGGAGTGTGTGGGGGTAGTGGGATAGTGAATGTTCATTCTGACAAATCCTATTACGTTTTGCGGTTGTTTCTACAAAAATAGGTTTAAAATTACTCACACATAAGAGAAACAGAAGAGTTCAAACTACTTATGACGTCACTGGCCCCCATTTTCAAGTACGTCACAGCTCATTGAAAACATCCTCTCGTAATAAAGGTGATGTCCATAAGTATAAAATAGAACTTCCAAGCGTAACATAGCAGTTAAAATGCGGTTGCCATGGCAACATACTAACACACGACATATTTTGACATAAATGATCTGCACATATGACTTTTTAAGTTTATATATCGCAGACAAATTTCTAAATATACCTCAAGGTTACTATTTTTAGCGGCTACTAATGTTAGCGATGTTAGCAATTTTGGAAAATATTTAGTACTCGCTGAAATTAGTTTCCTGCAACTTTTGGTGTTGATGCAAAAGTCGACATGCTTTGTTGTGTTCCTGGATATGTAATTACATCCGACAAATGCAATAAAAATCCTTAAAATTGCTAAAATTAGTTGTCGCTAATTCTTTCTCAGACAAAATTGCTAAATTTAGTAGTCGCTCAAAATAATAACTTTAAGGTAACTAGAGAGACTCCGTAACTGACAAGTTGGCGATTCCAAAGCCGCGCACTGTAAACTATTTGAAAAACAGTTTCAGCTGTAGTGGCACGAAACTTTGGAATAGGTCACCCTCTGATTTGCGGCAAGCACGGAATATCTACATAATTTTCCCAACAAATCACTTTCCAGCAGTGTCTTTGAAGATTAGATAATATTTACTTATAATATATCTATTCCAACGGCAACGGCATTTATGGAAAAGAAGTTTTTTACTTTTTCAATCTATTTTTCCTATTCTTTCTAGATTTTAGTCAATACATATAAAAAGATGGATGATTTACCTGATGAATTTACCGTGTTTAAATAAAGTTATTGAATTGAATTCCCAATGCAGAGCGAGAGTACCTTTTGAAAAATGATTGCTAAAACCCATAGCAACTTTACTCAGCCCTTCGTTCCTGGCCTATCAACCGCTATCGAGAGCGGTGTCTGCCTTGAATCAGCTCGATTCTCTCAAGGTGTTTCAGGAACCAGCTATGTGTATAGAGACAGCAGGCAGATGATACCCAAATGATTACCGCTTATGTGGCAAAAGGTAATTCAGATTGACTACAAACATGACTATAATGTGATTGCATATACATACACACTGCCCTCCCCAATCCTCCCCACTTCCCCATTTGCAACATCACAAGACGCCCATGAGCCTCAGCAGCCGTGTTTGGAGGACAGGTTACCAAGTTAAACACAGAATTTTGAAGCACATTGGCATTCTATAATAATGACAAGAAAGTTGTGAATTTTATGCTTTTTCAAAGCGTTATAATATTTTATCTACAGCTAATATGGGAGACACATTCCAGGATCCGTTCGATGATAGTTTATCTGGAGAAGAAGATGATGGTGGAAGACCACGCACACCAGAAATACATCATGGCGGAGGAGACGGAACATTAACAGTGTCTGAACGTACAGGATACAGTGATATCTCAGATTCCGGTGAAGATGAAGGCCCGGTGAATATGGGAAAAGAAAGTGGAACCCTTGATACAAAACCGATAGCAAAACTAGCGCAGGAGGAACAAAAACCGCTTGAGATCTCAAGTGCGCAAAATGATCTCGACGAGTTTGTTCAGACAAGTAATTCTCCAATCTCTCCAGTTTCAGCTGAAGAAGACGACGAACACAGTACGACAAACTTGAAAGATTCTGAATCCGAACCATTGCAAAGCAAAGAAACAGCGGTGTCAATGGAAGAAGGAAGTACAGACAGGGAAACGGAGAGAAGAGATGAGAATATGGAGGTGGTTGATTCTGAGAAACTGACAGAAGAATCTCGTGCTGACGAGTTGGTTGATGATTTATTCGAGAAGATAGACGAGTCCTCTGCTGGTGAAAATTCCGAAGAAACTTGTCTACACGCTAGAGAATTAAGACTTAAATCTGAAGATGAAGAATTACTAATGTCTCCTATTGGAGATCTGGGAATAAGTGAGCACGAAGCAGCGATTGTAGATGACATATTGAAGGAGGATGTAGGAAAGTACTTGCCTAATGTCGATGAGGTGGGAAAGAATGAGCAACCAGAAACAAGCAATGACTCAGGTTAGTGGTGTGCAATCGATATGCAGGGAAAAATCAATATCAGCGCATAAGGGACAGATGTACTCAGTTTAGTTTTCAGAGGTATGGCTAAAGGGGGAAAGACCCTTGTTGGGTCTGGTCACATGGCACCCAGACTCTGGTAACAAATAAAATATATATTGTATGTGAGATGGGTGCTGAAGATTAACATCTGCTCAGATTTAGCCAGGTGGAGAGGGAATTATGTTTTGTTTTCATCAAAACAATGGCATATATACATTTATTCTATTTGTTACCATCCAGAATCTGGGTGCCATATGACCAGGCCCAACCAGGGTCTTTTTCTCGGGAGAGGGAAGAGCCTGGGAATGAGGTTAGATATTCTATTAATAACATTTTGTTTGATTGTTTGATGGCCATAAAAGTTTTAGTCAACATGTTAGAACAACAAATATTGATTTTATTTGTCAACCAAACAAATTGTGGAGGCGAAAGCCCATAAAGCACCAACAAAACCATAATATCTTTATCCTGCAAGCAGAGATCTCTCATTATCCCCAAGAAAAATGAGAGGAAAGAAAGACCTCTGTGATCAGCCACTTGAATAACTGTCGAGCATGCACAACCATTTCCATGAAGCTGTTTACGCCATTCCCACATGCTCTGCCTTTCTATTTTGAATGGAGTTTGTTTGCTTTGGTTCTTGGGAATATGTTTGACCCTCTGTAGCCTTTGCGAAGCAGCGAAGTTGTCTGTGCATGATAATACACTTGAAGGAGAAGACAAGGGATTAGGGGAGGGGTCATGCTTGCTGTGTGGCATTTTCATATGTAAAAACTGCAATGATGCAGCTTTTTATTAGATGTGAAAATGCAGATTGATCTGATCAATAACATGAGACGATTCTAGCTGACATGCCTTATGTCCAGGTCTTTGACATTCCCTAATTTCGCCTTAAATCAAAGAGTTCAGGGGAGAAACAACCAAAACCATTGGTTCAATGAGGGCAGTTAGGGCAACAACATGAACAGACAGCTGATAGGTGACTTGTGAATGTATCCTTGTCAGATACAAAATAATGTAGAGCACTTTTGTGGGGGCCTGAAAGTTCCTTGATCTTGCTATTATTTAACTTTGAGAAAGCACATTTCACAAAATCATTTGACTTGTCACATAATAATTATTTCAACACTGATAATATGGTCACATGGCAATTGAACAAGTATCACAGACTCAAAAAACAAGAGCAGCAGTTGCTGTAGTTGTGTGGCTGCAAAGCTGTCAAACCAGCTTCAAACCAGACTGGTATGTCCAGATTTCTGGACAGACGGTGGCTTCAAAAGATTGAGTGGCTGCTCGCAGAGTCTATATTTCCTTTCTCTTTTTGTGGGGATAATGAGAGATCTCTACTCACAGGGTATGATAGCTTTGGTGAAATTTGTGATTTGCTAACCCTCAACTGAACCCTGTGTTCTGAGTACTAGAAAGTTTGCCCTCTTACTCCCATTACCGTACTCGGGTACCTACAGGAAAAGAGACAGGAGGTTGAGCCCCTACATAACCTCAACAGCAAACCTCACAAAAACCCTATATCTAAACCCAACTCTCAGACCCTGATGCAAAAACATGTTTTAGTTAAAATGGGAGCACTATTGTAGAATACCCTGCCACTCATAATTCACCCATAAAACAGTTTCATCCATTACGGACCTCTTCAGTTTCAGCAACTGAAGAGGTCCGTAATGGACGAAACTGTTTTAAAAATATCTCAGCCTTTTACTTGAATCCAGTGTGTAAAAGTGAAATTAATATATTTCTTATAACTATTTTTAATATTTACAATAACATTATGTTTACTATGTATTTATAACAACTTAGTTAAGACACTTTACGTGCATCTATGTTTTAAATTATCAAGTAAATGCATAAGCAGTGTTATGTTTTGCATCATGCACACGCTATTTTGCCAAGTTATTCCAGTTGTCAACTGAAATTGATCAGCCAGTCAGTTGTGAGATAAATAATCTCTTGGTCATGTCCCTGCTGAAAACCACAAGTCAAATGACAAATTATACACTTTAAAATACAACCTCCTACTAAGCACATTAAATCTACAGTATCTTGTTTTCCATTGGAAAAAATTTCATCAGCGGTTCGAGTTAATACATGTAAATTATCTCATTTGGAAATGATGGAAGACTTCAAACAATTTCTTTGAAGTTAAATTTTTAAATTGTCAAACAAGCATCGTCATTGTGATCATGGTTTCCATGTCTCCAGATGTACTCACTCAGTGAATAATCGTAATCATTTTTCCACCATTCATTTGATTGAACAGATGACTTTTCAAACTGTAATGTCGGGTTTTTTTCTGAACTTAGAAGAAGATAATGTTTTAACAGATATTTAAAATGCTGCTATCATGGCTTTAGTCTTTACATCAAAACAATCAGTTTCAGTCTTGACATGTGAGATCATGTGACTTTGCATGCGGGTATTACTGTTTTTTGTGTGACCAGAACAGAATGAAATGGCACGCTGTGTTGTATTGTTCAAGATAAACAATATGAAGTTTTTGGACTGTTTATATCAAGATACATATGTTTCTTCTGTGACTTCTTATGAAACTAAGTTTTAGCATGTAATACAACATGTTCTGCAGCGATCAGATTGCAAAATGTTGTAATTTTATAGAAAATCAACAACCAGCTGTCAGCGAGTTTTGGCTTTGTTTCATGTTTGTTTTTATGTTGTTTATAGTCAGTACAAGCTGTAGTAGCTGCATTGTTCAAGTGCATGAAACAAAGCTGATTTCAGAAAAAAGTGAAGTTACTTTAAATAAAATGCACTTGCATTTGAAAAAAAACAGGAACCTGCTTTCTTGACAGAAGGTACTAAAATAGAGGTACAAGACATTCTTGCAAGAAAGCCTTTAATAACAATTTCATTTCAGATATCAAATGTGAAAAACAAAGGAAACCACTGGAAGAATCAACAGATGAAGTTGATTGTAAAGAAGAAGAAAAAATATTTGATGATGATAAAGATGAAATAAAAGATGAACAGGATGATGAAAGTGAGGGAGCTGGCCCTTCACAAAATAAGATCAGTGAAGAACCTGACGAACATGAAGGGTAGGTAATCACTTTGTAGTACCGAGCATCTGAATTGAACTTAACCAATTGGTTTTTAACATTGATGGTTTGTTATATACCGTATTTACTCAATTAAGCCCCACACCCCCAAATAAGCCCCACACCCCAGTGGCCAATGCAGGGCTTATTCGAAACACTGAAGATGGTTTAAAAAGAAGAAGTGAAAGAACACAGCACTTGTCGAGTTTTAAATTAACACTGGGAATTTATTGCAATGTTTTAACATTTTTTAGTTCAAGGGCTACCACTTGATATGTATTTAGTCAATCATTTTGGTGTTTTATCTGCTTTTTCATTGATCTCAATGTAAATTTGCAAAATAAGTTGTCATTACAGGAGAAAACTTGCCACCTTATTTGGAGTGCAAAAGCTTGTGCCTCAAATAAGCCCTGCCCCCAAATAAGCCCCACCCCTGAATAAGCCTGTGCCAAAAGGTATGAAATTAAATAAGCCCTGTGGAGCTTAATCGAGTAAATACAGTAAATGTTTTTGACATACAGTACTTGTCATAATATGTATTAGAATTAATTGTAATTCAGTTACTGACTATAGACTTTGAACCTTCATTAAGTGGTAATTTGCTAATTTCTTGTATTTTACATCGATTAAACTGGAATAAAATTCATATTTCTTAATTTGGATGAATACCGAATAAAAAACATTTTCAACTGTATAAGGGTTTTTTGTTACCATAGCAACTGCGTTATTTTCTTATTCACCTTTTGTGAACATATTATGTACATCTTGTGACTTATCATCATTACACAATCTCATTTTTGTCAAATTTAAGGGTAAATTAAAAAATCTTAACAGTCAATCTCTATTTTAATAGAGTGATCAGTAATAGCTAAGTTACAAGGGTGACCACTTGATAGTGGTTTGACTGTATGAAGCTGTTCTTGTTGTCATAGCAACTGCATTTCTTATTCACGTTTTTGTGTTACATAATTATTATATTGTAAGATACCCTAGTTTCAGTTAAGAGGGCACTCTAGTGCACATGGGTTTCCAAATCTGATATCGAGGAGCATTTTCTGTGTTTTAAGGAGTGAAGATGAAGAGGCAGGTGAACAACTGATAGCTGACATTTTTGGTGCAAGTGATGAAGAAGAAGAATTTGAGGCAAGGATGGCTTTAACAAGATTTTGTTTTATGTCAATCTCTGATATTCTGTTATGTTTTGAAGTACTTAGTATTATAGGCCCTCCTGTGTTAGCTGGCATTCATAACATACCGTAATAGCTGGTCAAATTTGCTGGTCAATGGCTTGTTTGTCTGTAGTATTTTTTCTTATGTTTCAGTTTGTTAAACAATTAAAGTCATAATGTTTTATCTACAATAGCTGTGTTGTTCATTGAATATAAACAAACCCAGTTGGTATTTTTTGGGGAAAAAATCGAAAATAAGCAAAAATGGTAGCAAATTAAATGTAACCATCCTTTTTCTAATTCAATTGATACTTCATAATCACAGATTGTGTAAACTAAACACACGAGCTTTATTAAACAGACTGGTTTAAATTCCATAGTTGGACAAACACTTGATGTTCCAGACAGACTGTTTTGCTCATTTGCTTACTTTGTGTGGCACAAATGACTACAAGTTTTGCTGTCCCCATTTTCATAGAATGATTGCATCTTAATTACACAAGTTCAAGCTTCTACAATAGCTAGTGCGAACCTTCCGTGTGATTGGATGACTTCTTTCATGTTAGTTATCTAGTATGTGGCCTTCTTTCAATTGCTGTTTGAACATCGCAAAATGGCCTCCACTGATCAAGTCTCAGAAGTTGTGTAACACAGTATGAGTTCTATTGAATCAATAAATATTCTGAACTTATTTATAAGTCAGGGACTCCTTAAATTTCAATGAACAAAATCTCTCTTATCCTCTTGGCAAACAGAATTTCTATTCACACATCTACCATTGATAGCATTTTGCATTCTTCTCTGATTACTGGACAAGTGATTATTTTTAATCACTGAATTTTTATCAGCCACACCCCTGACTTTATGTTAAATAACAGTGGTCTATCAACAGATATTTACAGAAATACTTTAAGAGGTTTACAAGAGTAAAGCAATGTTGTTTAACGAGGGTAACACATGACAGTAATACAACTGATAAACTTGTTGCCCTTAGTGCACCCTTTACGCCCCTCCCTCTGTCAATTCTCCGTTTTACAGGTATTTAAAGCTCCATCTACACAGATCAGAGGAAAGTCGAAACAGATATTGATGTCACCAAGAATCGAACTGGTGACCTCTAGCTCCAAAGGCTGCAGACTAACTAACTGAGCAACATCTGCTTTCTTATCTGAGTTCAGATGTAGATCTGTAGTAATATTGTATCACATTTTGTCTGTTATAAGTTACAACTTTCAATTAAAATTTTTCCTGATGGAATATATTTTAGTTTTTCTTGTTCTGTTTTATCTTTTTTTGTTAGTATCCTTGAAGTAGATCAAAGTTTGTTATTGTGTTTATTGAAAATTGAGCAGTACATTTTGTCGGTGCTAATCTGATTTCTTTGTTTTGTTTGAATCTTTAGGGCTTTGGACAAGAGGACATTGAAGTGACAAAGAAGAAGAAGGGCGGTAAGACTTATTCCATATATAAATAAATTATAATAACAAGACTTATTCCATATATTTAAATATAATAATAAGACTTCCTCTGTATATAAATATAATAATAAGACTTACTCCATATGTAAATGTACAGTAATATACAACAATCAGCAGAGCGTTCACTCAGCTTTCAGGTACAGGCAAGTCCTGTAGTCCTTGTGTGTATTGTCAATGTATGTTGTGGCATCTTTTATTGTTTAGCGGGTTGTGTAAACTTTTTCTACAATCTATCTACACTTCAATACATTTTGACTTGTAATTGTATCTTTGAAGCACTTGAAAAGAAAAAGAAGTCTACAATCTCTGATGATGATGATGATGATGATGAAGATGATGAAGGTGCCACTGGTACTGGCCTTGAGGCACTGGTTGTACCACCCCCAGCTGATGAGTCTAGTGATGAAGATGATGAACCTGCTACAACGTATGTATAACTGTTGGTGGCAGTCAGTGTTTGCAGTGAAATTTATTTTAACCTGCCTTGAATTTAACTGTTAATCTTTAATTTATATTTTAATAGCTTTGTCTCAGACTTTGATGAAATGATGCGAAAGAAGAAAGAGGTAAACTTTGCAAGCTTATGTTGTTCTGATTCAATTTTATTTTATAGTATTATAAACTGGATTCATTATTTGTTCAATTTTTTATCAATCTATGCAATTGCAAACTGAAGAGTGGCATCGAAGAAGTAGGCTAGCATAGTCAGAGTTTTCAATAGAAAATATAGTAGGTGGCAAAAGTTCAGGAGTAGGCGGATAACAGACGATGAGTGCAATAGTGTGATCTTAGATAACTTTCAGTTTTAACAGTTTTTCTACTAAAGTAGGTGGTAAATTCAAGTGGAGTAACCGACGAAAATTGCCAGCTGCCGGCTCTTGTTGAAAACCCTGATTGTTACATGTAATATTGTACGAGTGCCTTCTGTATCTTAATAAGAAAACGACATAATTATCTTTATTGTACTACTATCTACATGGATTATTTTACTGTTATATATCTAACATTACAAAATATTGTAACTTGCAGATGAACAGGGCAAACAGGAGAAGAAGAAAGGTCAGTTTCTGGGTTTTTATTCAGGAATTGTTTTCAGCTATTTGATTAGATATTTGTACAGTAGCCATAACATGTAATCATTGGGGAAGGTTTGCTAAATAGGGAAAGGACTGGTTTTTTCTCCCATAAAACATACAAAGTTTCTGAAACTTGTGGTTATTATACTTCATGTTATTCAAGCAATATATTTTGCACCTCTTGTCCCCTTTCAGTGTAGATATAGTGCTGTTTTTCTTGTTGGGCTCCCCTAACAACTTTAACCTCAACTCCAAAGTTTAGTTTTAACCTTGTTTTGACATCAACCAACTCTTTATCAATGTTTGTAGATGATCATATTTCATGGTGCCAAGTCAGTGAACATTTGTGTTGTTCATTCCCCTAGGATTATGACATTGTTAATGATAATGATGATATCATCAGCGCAATGATAACAAAGATGAAAGAAGCAGCAGAGGTAACAACTTACCTAAGTTCTTTTCATTAGTTTACTTTACACAGCACTTGAGGCTAAATACAAGAACGCAAACTACTACTTACCCAACTTACTATCTTTGCATCAAACTCTAAGTAAACAGTTTTAAAAAAAAACTATAGACTGCGTTGGTGGGTAAGTAAAACATATAATAAAATCAACCAAGGGTTGACGAAAACAATTTTCCATAAGGTAGGAAGAAAACTCCTTTGTTGGAGCATCACATCATATGCGAACTACTATTTAATTTACCCAACTTACTATCTTCTTTGCATCAGGTGCAAGTTTTTCACTTGTCAGTCGTATAGAATCTGATATTGTTTTAGATTGTGAACAAGATTATTTTCCTATTTTAATCTTTCAGTGCACTTACTCTTGCAATTTCTTTTCCACCCAATGAATTCAAGAGGAATCACTGAGAACTTCTTTTAATCTAATATCATGTCAGTTTCTTGCCTTTCTCACATGTTTTTTTGTTAGAATTCTTTTACTGTTAGAAAGTAGAACTGATGCAGGATTGTCTTGATGCAACCTGAAACATCAGAAAACCAACACTGTGAAAAATTAAGCTGATAAATATCAGATGGGAAAACATAAGTGAAATCAAGACAGTCAATTTTTGTCCAAAGCAGGCAAATTTAGGGCTGTAGTAACCATAAACTGAAGAAATTTGACGAAAGTAATATATAATTACATAAAACATTATTTGGGGTTTTACCTTGCTAGAACCATGAGTCTATTCACCAGACCCCTCATTTAAATATTCCCTCTTTGTTATTAAGTTGTTAGATATTACCCAGTGAAGTTTTTTACACTTCACAGCAACTGTGATCAATGAATATAGGTATATAGCTTTTGGCCCTGCACCATATACACCTGGAACTAACTCCCTCCTTCTACCTTGGACATTAGGAACACTGAGTTGTTTAAGAATAACCTAACTCTGTAACTGTCAATCTTAACCATGGGCTATTTCAATGGAGCTTTTGTGGGTGTGACTTGTGGTTGTGGCTATTGTTCTATAATTCAGTGACCTTGGTTACGGGATGGTGGCTGTGGTTGTGGGTTGCACTTGTAGAGGTTTGTTGAGTTGGTCCCAGGCCGGACCAACCACCCACTAGTGTACATGTCAGTTAGATTCTGTGGGTATACTTATATGGATATATAGATATTGTTTCAAGTCTTGATACATTTTGGAAGCAATTTGCAAGCATTTCTGCACCATTTTGCAGTGCATAGACAGTTTGTATATTTCCCAATCAAACAATAGATTTTTTTGGAAATGTAGCTGGCCCTTAGAGGGTGAATGTGGCTGAGCTCAGTTTTAAAAATGATGTTGTTTTCCTGGTTTTAGGAGGATCGATTATTGAATGAAGCCAAACAGGCAGCAACAAAGAAACTGAAGATGTTACCAACAGTACTGAAGCACATGAACAAGTGAGCTCTTGACTTTTTTTTCATGTGGCAATTTCACAATTTATCTGTGACCACAATACTACCTACATGTAACTCCTGTGTGTTGGCAGGCATATATTTAAATGGACAAATGGGGTGATTGAGTAAAGATAGTAAAACCTGTTTCCTGCAGGCATTGCCTGATTTTATACCCTGCAAGGGACTGGCACTATCATCTGCTAGTGCCAGTCCCAAAACTTGTACATCTCTTGACATTGCCTGATTTTGAACCCTGCAAGGGACTGGCACTGCCATCTGCTAGTGCCAGTCCCAAAACTTGTACATCTCTTGTCATTGCCTGATTTTAAACCCTGCAAGGGACTGGCACTGCCATATGCTGGTGCCAGTCCCAAAACTTGTACATCTCTTGGCATTGCCTGAGAATATTATGTAAATAATTCCTCCTTGCCTATGCTCTGGATGCTGAACTGAAGTAAAACAGTCATCATTTTCTATGACTGACCACTCTGTTTTATTGTTCTTGTTCCCAGGGCTGATTTACAGTATGTTCTTTTGGACTCAGGAATTCTCCCAGCACTTAAGGTACTGCATTTTATAGGGTCAACAAACCTTAAGGTATTCACAGAAGGTGTTAATCAGAATTAAGGTACTGCATTTTATAGGGTCAACAAACCTTAAGGTGTTCACAGAAGGTGTTAATCAGAATTAAGGTACTGCATTTTATAGGGTCAACAAACCTTAGGTGTTCACAGAAGGTGTTAATCAGAATTTCCTTTACTTAAAGTCCTTAAATATTATTGAATTTAAGTGAAGAAGAAAGTGTAGCAAAGATGAATCTTGTGTTCAGAACTATTTCACAAAGTCCTATTTTGTAGATGAAAATTAATTTGTACTCACAGAGTTTGATAATTTGGGATAAATTATTATTTTTATGCACCAATCTCAAGAAAGGTAACTTTGTGAAAAAAGAATTATAAAATAATTAAACAATTCAAAGGCTCTGTTTCTAAAGAAAAACAATGAAAGCTTCAGCATATACAAGAGATTGGACGTTTCATTCCTGAATTACCTGGATTCAAACTTGAGAACTTGACTCTATTTACGTTCTTCATTTGGGTTGGAACTGTCTTTCTCACTTTCGGTGTCTTTTACAACTGGTAAAACTTCTATATTTATGAGCACTGCCTTCTGCAAATAAGAATTCATCTTCTCCAGCATTTTCTTCAGCACTAACAAACATAATCAGCCATAATTATATGATGTTGGAAATATTTCATGACATCAAGGTAAAAACACAATTTAAATGTTTTGAAGAGGGAAACCAAGTTGTTAGGTATACAGTACTTAAGTGTACATACTTTCTCATTGCCACCACAGCAATGGCTCTCCATCTGAGATTTGGTTTTGGGATCTTGGAATGCTCACAGAACATAACTTAGTCACAAATACATACTAAATAATGAATAATGTGTTACAAACAACCTTTCTTGTACTTGGTCTATTTAAAAGATAACTTTTGGTGATCAATAGAATGTAGTTTGCATGTACTAAAAAGATCTGGATTATTTATTTTTATTTTTACATGTAGAGTTTTTTGATTAGACACTCATCAAAATTGGTAATATATATGTAAACATTAAAACAATTTAACTTGTGTTGCAGAGAAAATAAATAATCTGTGATAAGAATACATTGTTACTGGACGCCAAACGTGAACAGAACTCCTCTAGGTTTTTTCTGATTATGAAAAATAATTTATTAATAATCAGGAATCTGTGGTATATTGTTAACCTTTTTTTTGGAAAAAGTTGAATTCCATAAAGTGTTTGAATCTGGTAGACAGTTGTTGCTGTATACCTGTTGCCATAGATGTGGTTTGTTTGCTAACGCTGTTCTTGTGCATATTTTGTGTCCATTGTCCTTAGGAATGGCTTAGTCCTTTGCCAGATGGGTCTCTTCCTCACCTACAAATCAGAGCAGGCTTGTTAAAAACTCTGGCACAAGTGAGCAAGTTCATTTAAGTATTCTGTCCTGTTCTGCCGCCCGGGGGGGGGGGGGGGGGGGGGGGGGGGGGGGGGGGGGGGGGGGGGGGGGGGGGGGGGGGGGGGGGGGGGG
>JANSTR010031675.1:0-13485 GCA_025434805.1 Antipathozoanthus remengesaui | reverse complement strand
AAACGCCTTTGAGGATTTTGAACCTGGAGAATATGTGGGATATGAACTAGAAGACCCAAGCTTAGGAAAAGAAGATGGTACTCTCTATTCTAAAGTGATTTTAGACATCAAACTTTACATATATTAACTTATATTATGTATTCAAAATGAATCAAACAACTGAATGCATTGCTCTGTAATCCTTCTAATGCTTCCTGTTAAAACTGAAGAGTTAACAGCTGTGTATACTGACTATAATGACTTACATCATTTGTTTTTTCCAAGTTAAAGTGTGAAACTATACCGAACTCTAATGATTATATAAAAGCGGATCTCAGTTCCATTTTTAAACTGATTTGAAATGTAAAATTCACAAAATTAAACGTTTCTTTCTTAGGATACAATGCGCTGCGCGAAAAGTTGACGTAGTGAAACATAGTGGCACTCGTCCTGCACCTCGCCACAATGTTGTGAGTTCGATTAATTCACTGATCAGTGTTCAAAAACCCACAATATGTTGCCGCACCAAATTAGTGTTAAAAGTCGTAAACTTGCGCCAAGTTGCATGATGTCAACTGTTACACGAAAAATCGTCTTTCCGACGTGTAACATTGCCTGAAGCAAAGGTCAAAGCGAAAACAGGTCGAGTAAAACTCTTTTTCGCGCTGTCAAACGAGATGAGCGTTCACGAAGAGTTTATTAGAGTGGTTGAACGAACGTGTGAAACTCTCACCAACTGTAAACTAAACTGATTTTTAACATGTTCAAAGTTGATAATAGCGTATGAGAGTCGACGAGAGCTCGTGAGAGTCCGCGAGAGTGGATGAGATATGACGTTGAAAGGCCGGAGAGTGAGAGTTTGAACTCCCTTCAACTCACACGCTTGTTTGACTTCGGTGTTTATACTCTCAGTTGAGTTCAGTCACAAGCTGAGGTCATCTTTTTAACTGTCGTTTTTGAGGCCTAACGTTCTTACGAAAATCCCCTTGAAGCTTCTTGTTAGAAAATTAAGAGCAATTGTTAGGCGTTATATTTGTAAGAAAAAGATTTTTTTTATAACAAACAACATAGTCCTCCTGAAGTGTCATTATGTATTTATATACAGTAACGATGACGGAAGCTTTCTTCAGCTCCCAGTGCCAATCAGAACGGATAACGGGTCGTGTACATTAATGTTTTGTAACACTCTGAACAACGCTACTATTTGAAATAAAAATAAATAAAACTGAAAATGCGGCCATGTGCACGCAATACATGAAATAATCTTCACCTGTCGATCACATTGTATTGTCTATATAAATGCTTTGGATCAAATGACCTTAGTTCGCTTTCCATTATCTTTCTTGCCATGAAAAGTTTGAATGAACAACAGTTTTTAAAAGTGTTACATTGGCTTTCATTATCGGAAGGCAAATCTAACCAAAGTTCACGAGAGAAAAAGGCTGAAATTGTTAATCTGTAGCCTTTAATATTAACTAATCTGGAGCTGCGAATACTTCATTATGTCGGCAGTTCTTTCGATGCAATCGTTTTCCAATTTCTTTTGCTGTTAAAATCAACCATTATCGAATCTTCAATTAAATGAAAACGAAAGATATTTTTCCCGACTTCGACTCAAACTTAGACGTCTTAGAGATCAACAAAATGCACTAATTGCAATAGAAAAGGATATTTTCCCGATGTACGAATGTTTTCTTCGGGTGCACTTGAAAGTTGATCATTCGATGATCTTAACGTAATGTTTGGAGACTCACAACCTCTTAATAAGTAAATGCGATATTAATTGTCTCTCAACACACAAACACAGTATAAAAATCACCTTTAAAGGTACGGCAGGGAAGAAGCAAACTATATTCTGTAAACATTTGTGGCACCACACCACGCTATTATCAAACAACTATATATTGAATTGAGCTCCAATTCCGGTCGGGTTTTCCTTTCGTATACACATCACATGTTGATTTCGCTGTAAAGAGCTCTATTATATTCATGTATGCAAAGCGCCCCATAGCAACTCAATATTCTTGAACTAATCACCTTGTTTTTTTAATATCTACCACGTGAAAACCAATAGTATCTTGCCTTCTTTATGTTGGCTGCATTTTTCTTATAAATTAGTGCTTTTTGTTGAGGGCCGAGTTATTAATGGTCATACAAAACCAACAAGGATATTTTCACCCGCACAAAAGATCGAGAAAATCGCATAGCAAGAAAAACTGAAAAGCATGTGTCTAAAAGGAAGGATTTGTCTTCTCTACATTTGTATACTTTGTCTTTGTATCGAATATACCAGAACCAAGAGGATTGATTCAAAAACAGCACCGCAAATGGTAATGCTTACCCCGTCGACGGGAAGTGTAAATAGGACGCTGGTTGAACTCGGTGAATATGACTTTGAGTTGCTATGGCTCAATGTAGACAGGAAGAATATTAGCGCATTGCTTTTCATCGATCGTCTACGTGCAACCTTTGCTGCGAAACGGGTCGTGGCTGTTGCTGGTTCTGGATACGCCATCGTCGATGGATTGGCAGCAGAGCTGGCAAATCATTTTGCAATTCCATTCATTGGTCTAAAGCCCACAATTCAGGTAATCATTTCGATAAATTGAACAATTTTGTTTCAATCTTTCAAATTAAGAAACCGTATATATTGTAGTACAAACGTGCTGACCTTAGCCCGAAAAGAGTGATTGTTCAGTATAAAATAAATGGAACAAGTTGGACCATCTTTTTAAATAATTATATACTATTTAAGTTGACTGATAGCTAACCCGCCACACAAAATGGAAACGTTAACCGAAGTTATGTTAATCAATCCCAAAGCTTCTAAAATAATCAATAATTTAACAAGTACTTGAAAGTTGTTAACTTTGTGACTATTTTGAAGGCGTTTTCAAAAGTTTCACACTAGAAATATGCCAGTGTAATTCAATATTGAAAATAATGGCGGAACAATTCGGTTAAGGAAACAGAAGCATCTAAATTGAATAAGAGCAGGAGGAAATAGAGATAACTGAAAGGATATTATGCTCGTTGTTTTCTTACTATTACTTCAGCAGTAACTCTAATCTGTTAAGACTCTAGCAAAGAACATATCAACTATATCAATTACTTTGCAAATTTTGTAAAATACAATATATCATCTGATTTTTTTCATGGAAATTACACAATGCCTGTAAACGTCCATTATAGTTTTGTTTCATTATACTAAATACTGACTTATATATATGTCTTCCTACAAATACCACCAGCAATTGCTTAAATTCACTTCTGAAATCTTTCAATACATATGTTGTTTTTCATCGCTTCTTGTGTTTTAATCCATATCTCCGACTGGGTTCAAAAGTAATTTGAACAACACGAATGAAACTGTCCGTAGAACAAAGACCTCAAATATAGTACTAGCTTATTACTGCTAATATTTGATCTCCTATATCTTGGTCATCAACAGAATTAAATAATTTTCAACTCCTTGGCTTCCTATGTACATTTACCTCCGGAAATAAAACTATCAGTTCAAAATCTCAAATATACAAAATGTCTTCTACATAAATATGACTATATAAATACACGATTTTTTTCTTATAAGCACCAGTAAATTTTGGTCGAGGCTCGTTAATTCTTAAATTTTGCACATTTTGAGTCTCAATTTATTGTTATTAAATTGTTCTTGTTTTGATTTTCTTCTCTGTGCATTCTATTGTTTCTAACTGCTGAAAGACATGTAATGAAACGCCATGCACCTGTAATGGCGTTATTATAATGTTATGTTTTTTAATAAAATCTTGCAGTTACATTCGCATCTAAAGCCGAGCTTTAGGCAAACTTGAGCCGCGTTGTTCTAATAAAATTGTTCTCTTATAGAAAATGTGTGTATTTCTCTAACTTAGGCTGAAAGTATTATTTCTATTTCTTTTTGTATATGTTGAATTTTTAGTTTATAGAAATAGAAAACGAGCCCGCGCGCTATGTCGAGTTTTAAGTTCACAAAAGGAAAGTCAAGAATCACGAGCCGTACGAAGGCGAATGATAGTCGGCCGCCATTTTGTCGAGCAGGCAAAGTGGTTCAAAATATTAGCGTTTGTATGGAAATTCGGCATCGAATATCTTTATCAACATTCTAGTTTTAAAAAAGTTATAACTTGAAAACTTTAATGTTACGAGAGAAGAATTGAATACAAAGTTTGAGGCGTGTAGGCGCATACGAAAGCATGTAGTCATAACTTCAGTTTTACTCATGCATTTCTCTGCTGTCTGTGTTTCACCGACGCAACAAAAATTAAATACAGAAAACAGAGAAATGTACTGCAAAACCATCCTGGCTTACAGCCAATGGTAGAAAAATGTTTATTCAACCGGCACCTCTACCATGGTAGCACGGTCAGTCAATTTCTAGTCTCCTATTTCCAAATTATTAACAGTAGTGATAATAGTAATTTTTGGCTTTCTATTGCACACTTCATTTACGAACAAGCTTCCCTGTAATAGTTTCATTGTTAACAGTATTACGTGCTATCTTTTATACATTCCAGTCATTTGCTTCTCTTGAATCTATTGCTCTTTTGTTGATCATGATCAACAATGTCATGATCACTTATCCTTGTACGAATAACACCTTGCATAGCTCTAGATGATTTCTGTGGCCGATGTCAGGCACAGATCTCTTACTGTTTCAGAATGCAACGTTATTCGTGCATGTTGGAACACTTATCAACTGTGATAAATTATACAAGTCACAGAGCTCAAATAGTAGTTGTAGTAGCAGTAGTAGTAGTAGTAGTAGTTGTTGTTGTTGCTGTAAAAACAGTAGTAATAGTAGTATTAGTAGCAGCAGCAGCAGTAGTAGTCGTAGTACCTGGAGTATTAGTAATAATAGTAGTAGTAGAAGCAGCAGTAGCAGTAGCAGTAGTAGTAGTAGTAGTAGTAGTAGTAGTAGTAGTAGTAGTAGTAGTAGTAGTAGTAGTTGTTGTAGTAGTAGTATTAGTAACACTTCGCTTACCATCTTCCAAATATTTGCTCTCTCAGCTGAGCTTGCACTTGTGATTCCCTCTCAATTTCTTGATGTACACACAAGCTCGTGAACCTTCTTCTGCTTCTGTTGTGTTACATCTCCAGTTTCATCTTCGTTGTTGTGTTAACCATGTTTGATTGTCCTCTAACAGCTGAGCAGCGAATACGGTGTCGCATCTCGTGTCTATAGAGTTTTTTTAACTTAAAAGCAACGACGACGAAGGGAACCTCAACGAGAACAGCACAAAAACAATGAACATAATTACAGAATACATTGACCGCACGTTGAAATGCAACCAGCTGGCCACTATCCAACCGTCGTCTTAAATAGCAGAACGCCAAAAGCTCAATCTTAAGGCTTCTAATTTTTTTCCCATTTACAGACTTTCATGAAGAACATTAAAGAAGAAAACGGAATTTTATGAACAAGAAACACAAAACAGGATCTGAAAATTCCAGCATCCGTTCTCGTTAACGTTGCCGTCCTTCTTGCTTAAACTCCCCTGTTGTTCCAGTTCCATTGATAAATAATTCTTGCATTTTTTTTTCACGCAACATATTTATCTTTGAGTAATCTCCACCAGATTACCATGGTTACTGCCTGGATTTATTTCAACCTAGGAAACTGTTTGGAGTCAAGCACTCAATACTGTCAATACTCTTAAGTCTTGTGGATTTATTCCCAGTGATTTTAACAAGGTCTATCTTTTTATTCCTATTTGTTTCACACATTTTCTCATTTCTCACAAATACTTTCCAACAATTGCTACTTTTTTTCAACAACAACAAGAATACTTTATTTCTCTTTAAGTTTTAAAGACTAAGGCCCCGTCCACACGGATACGAATTTTTTTGAATACGAAACTTTTTCTTTCCGGTTACGGCTTCGTCTACACGGGTACGGTGTATTCGGCATCGAATCCGGAACCTTTTGAATACGCTCTCTAGAGTGGAAAAAAAAAGAAATACACAACGAATCCGTGTGGACGGCGAATCCGGATATTTTCAAATACGATGACGTAGAAAGTAGTGTCCAGTCTCTTAGCAAGCAATGAAACATTCGCGAATACGGCGGGAAAACTCAAAAGGTCCTAGGTACTAGAGTGAGTCCGGATACCATCGTATTCGTGTGGACGAGCAAATTCGATTTTGAATACGCTACGTGTGGACGGAGATTTTTTTTTAATACGGAAAGAAAAAGTTGCGGATTCAAAAATATCGTATCCGTGTGGACGGGGCCTAATAAACTTGTTAATTTTATCTACATGCAAATATATTAAAATACGAATGTCAGCCTGGAGCGCTGGTACATATTTTCTGAAAAGTTGACTGCTCATCAACAGATCAGACAAAGTTCTGTATCTGCATCAGGAAAAGCTTAATCACTTGCAGAAACTTGCGCCAAAATCAAGAAACTGAAACCACATGAAACCAGAGCGGCCATATTCATATTGTTTTACATCTTTAATAGTTTATAAAGTAATCATGGTAACGTCTGATTTAATTTCAAGCATTTTTGTATTTAAGCCAGCTTTTCATTCTTTAATGAGCTTAAAGCATTTCTCTTGAAAGCGCATATTTTAACAAAAAAAATTATTTATTATTGTTTATTATTTGTTGTCAGAGAATCCTTCCGGGCAAAAATTGAAATACTGCAATTTTCAATTAATTAAAGCATTCAATTTCCTAGCATTAACTGATAAACAACGTCGGAAAAACTGCTTTTTGGTGGAATAATTTATAATTGCTTGATTATATATGTGTATTTACTTTTTCAATTCTATTCAGCTGTCCAAATAACCAATGGCAGACTGAAAAAAGGGAACAGTCCACAAAATAGGTTACATAGATTTGAGTATTTGTTACAAAAGAAAACAAACCATTTCTCTTGTTTTGAAATCAATTTTCAACATAACTACATCAGGGAAAAATGAAAGGAGCTACAAAATGTGAGGTGCGTATTTACGATGTAAAACTACACTTTAGAGGACACTGACATTACTTGTAATATAATAATAATAATGTTAAAGTCAGTAACTAAGTTCATGAAATATGAACTTTCAATGTCATCAATCTGTGATTTATACTGAACAAACTGCGAAGCCAGTGAGACTCAATAAGGTTCGTAAGTGCCTCGTTAGTTTCTAATCCATGTTCCTAATTGAGAGTTAGCTCTATTTGCTCCCAAAGTAATGTGTAGGAACTTAACCAAATTTATTTTGTTTTATTCCTGTTGTTTTCTGAATGTTTATGTCTGAAATGCTGCTCAGTGCTTCTGACAATGCTCTATCATCCAATGGCTTTGCTAAAGTGAATCAGTTATCGAAACAAAGGAAACTTCGCTGTTATCGTTTCTCTTTCATACAACGAGTTCGTTTGAGCCCGAGTTTGGGCTCGGAATTTTACTCGACGTCATATCGAGTATCAGTTCTGTTTATGTTAACTTGCAGCGTACCTTTTTTGTGTTTCATTGGTCACGAGGTACTAATAATGTGTTCACTATATAAAATACGAAAAAAATGAACAATTTTCTTCAGCGGTTCATTCTTTTTCACAGGACATTATTTTGTAGCACTGTATTATATGATTATATTTTGCTATAGTATGGAAGTTAGGCCAGACAGTTTTAATGCACTATATTTTAACCATTCAGTTCTGGATGGTCACATTTATGAACATGTTAAATTTACTGTGCAAACAGCACTGAAATGCATATGATGACAAATTCACTTGCCACCCATGCAGGGATGTTGTGAAACATATCCCTAGCTGCTCATGCATTCTAAGTCATTTTGTCGTGCCTGCTCCTTCCAACTGCACCTGCTTGCTATTGTTTAAATTCGAAGATCTATTGGTTAGCCGAGTGTCAATAAAAGGCATGCTTTGTTTCAGTTCCAATCTCAAAACGTATTATTCATAAATTTCATTTTGGAAATTACATATATACTTTTTGTGTTTTCAAGAAGGGAAAAGCAGATTTACCATGAGCTTTAGGAAAACAGAGATACTAATTTGATCGTGTAATGTGGATCGGAACCAAGCAATAGTCATTTGCAACGATAATATATTTTAGTATTTTGATATATGGCAATTTATTGGGATTATATATTTCTTGTGCGGCCGTCACTCTATATAAGGATCAGTTGGTATGATAAAGAGAAAACTCGTAAATAAAATATGGTAAAAAAACTTTGGTTTTTAAATGATATTGATAGACGAGTACACTCACTTTCGTATACTCGGTAAATATGACGGTTAATTGATCTGAGTCTTCTTTCTCATTATGTATTCATCCTCTCCCCCTCGCTATCAGTAAATTTTATCGCTTTTCGGAACTGACTGAAATTTTGAGTCGCTGTGTCAAATTTGGCTGTTGGTAAGTTTAAACTGTGCTTTTTTCTTCCAAATTATTTATTTTGACGGCAGTTTTAGTAAATTGCGCTATTAACTACATGTCGCATTACAATTCAAAGCTGGCTATAAGGATCGAGTTGATCTCGCTATACAAAGGGGATGAACAGTCGGTCAATTGGGTCTTCCAACAACTGTTCTATTATACGACTGATTTTATAAGAATGAAAGCAGTGTCCTCATATGAACCTGTCACAGTTCTTTCGCTGTTTCAAAAGGCCGCTAGTCAATAACCGTTTTCATTTTTCGCGTTCGAAAAGTGTTTTTAAAATTGCTTCAGTAATCACAATAATTTTCGCAATATGCTAAAGAGACTCGCCATTGATTTTAGTGAAAGATTAAAAAATTCCAAATTGCGCGTTATTGTTACCTTATGATATTGTAAACTTGCGAGAGGAGGTGAAATAGTCTGTTTCTGTCGAGTCAGAATAGTAAGTTGTTATCATTATTTTAATATTGAATAGGGTGTTCTGTTGGAGTAAGTCGATCATTTTCAACTGCTAACTTTCGATTTTCTATATTGTGTTAAAAACCCAGCCCGATGTTTAACTAAACAGTTATTCCACTTTTGAAAAAGTACAATTTGAGACTAACTTGCTAAAATTCTAAGAAATGATCATAAAAACAGCTTCGATAAAAAGAGTACGACAAAAGCAATTAAGTAATTCATTCTGACAAGGAGCCTGTGAAGATAAAGCTCCACAGCTTTCGTTTCCTAGCAACTGATACTAACTGGAAGGAACGACCGATAATTTGAAATATTGCTTTACTGGGCAGAACTCCGTCTGCCAGTAAAAACGACATAAAAATAATGTTGTTAGCATTTGTACTTTAGTGCGCGAAGATTAATAGCTGGAGACACTTAAAATATGCAGAAGGTTACTCTTACGGGAGTAATTAAGGTTTGTAGGTGTGAAAACTCTTTGCTAACGACCGTAATTGTTCCGGTGCAGCTTAAATTCATTGGAAAACATTATATTTCACTCTCGGAACCCTCATGTATAGGTGAGAGAAAATCTTATACCGATTTTACTATGTTAAAAAAAATTATTCGACGTTTTTATTTTAGTTGCGGGTAAATTTAATCCATGAACTCTTAATACTACTAAAGCTTACCCGCATCAAAAGAAATGATGACAGTATAGTTGGCAACAATATTCATTAAAATTCTGAAAGCCATCTTGAGAAAGAAAAAGTGATGTTTTTCATCGACAAATGTATTAACTGTTATTTCATATTTACATTATCAGTGGATATAGAAGCGATTTACCGCTATATTGTGTATTCCACAGGCCAAATCCATTGTTAGAGCACAGAAGGAGAAAGTTAGATCGGTAAGTCAAAATTATATATATTTATATCAATAAGCGGAACCGTCGGCCAATCGATTGTGTTTAAGCGACTAGGATTTTGTACAATGCGTGGGGTTATAGGTTTTAATCTTATTGAGAGATTACGGCAAACAAGAGAGAAAAATTCTACGAAAAGACATGTTAAGACCAAAAGACGCAAACATGAATATATTTCGCATGTTTCAAATAGCAATCAGCTTACGACTACGAGTAGCGGGGGGCTCTGACCATGTAGAAACATGAAGCGGAAGTCGCGTGTCCACATATTGGCCGGCAGGAAGGAGAAATAGAAAGGCGAGCATTCAGTACAGGGCAATATGCAGCATTATGGCCCACTCCGGCGTGCTCGAACCTGTAATATTAATTCATACAACGCTGATATTTCTATATGCAACTGATTTAAAGTGTTTGAAAAATGATACATCCGAACTTTTTTTGAAAAAGTACAAGATTTCTGCCTATAATTTGGCCGACTTAGGTACACATCTCGTACATTTTTGAAAAAATCTGCCCATAAGTTCGTCAACGTTGAATTGTGGTAATATTTGTCTTGAAATTCTCGCTTCGGTCTAATCAATAACGACCTTTAGATTTGACTACGAGAACGACATTTTGGCACGACCATAATTGTTATATCATCGTCGGATCAAATATTGTTTACTGCCAGAATTAGTGAGAAATCTCGTAGTTAACATTTCGAGTTTCAATACTTAGGTAGTTGTACTCGTAGTGGAAGTCGTACTCATAGTGGACTCGTAGTAGAAATCGTACTCATAGTAGATCCGTAGTGGAAGTCGTACTCAGAGTGGAAGTCGTACTCATAGTGGACTCGTAGTGAAAGTCGTACTCATAGTGGACTCGTAGTGGAAGTCGTACTCATAGTGGACTCGTAGTGGAAGTCGTACTCATAGTGGACTCGTAGTGGAAGTCGTACTCACAGTGGACTCGTAGTGGAAGTCGTACTCACAGTGGACTCGTAGTGGAAGTCGTACTCATAGTGGACTCGTAGTGGAAATCGTACTCATAGTAGAATAAGATCCGCAGTGGAAGTCTCAGTCGTGTTCAAATCTAAAGCTCACTGTTATCAGTTCTCTCAATTTTCAAACGAGAAGTCATGATCATTGATCGTCATATCTGGTCAGATATTATTGATGAAAAGGTAAAGTAGATAAACAAAACTTGTTCTGTTTACTCCACTCTGTATTATTTCTGCAAATAACTATACTGAAAAATAATAATTAATGTTATAAATAATCCCGACCTTTGATTCCGATCGTTTCTCAATCTTTGTCAGCGATTCTTTACTTTACTGTTTCATCAGAAATCAGTAAAAATGAACAAAGTTAGTTAGCTTTTGAGGGAAAATTATTTTCAAAATCACAAACACATGCCTCCTAGTTATATTCAATGACTCACATGAATATGATAATCAAATATGCGCAAGCGGTATGTTACAAAACAAGTAAGAGTGTGAGTTAATAATTTCAAGTGTTTAATAAGTAATGCCATGTAAAAACAAAATCGCCTTTATTTGATGCACGCCGATGACCCCAAGCCCTGAAAACTGTTCATTTTTCATCACTAATCTTCGTCGCGTCAAGCGACACTTTGCTAACAGACATATTTCAAATTACTGGCACGAAATTTTGAACAAAAATTCTAATTATGCAACTGGGGAATAAAAGCCGAAGTCGATAAAACGGAAACCTGTAGAGCTGTAGAGTACCGTTGAAATTGTTCATCATGTCTAAAGATATTTATATTCCTCTACAGACTAAAGCTGTTTCAACAACGAACGTCCGAATCCACACAAACCGCATGCTCGATGAATATGTGGAGCTATATGAAGAAACTCACAAAGCCCAGATGCCGGAGCTGGAGCTGTTAGTGACAGAAATTCCAGCTCCAGTTTATAGACTGGATCGAAAGGACAGAGACCCAGAAGTACAGGATGCTTGCCGAATATACGACCTCTCTCAGAAAATTGGCTTCGAGGCAAGTTGTAAGAATATGGGAATCCCGATGTATGCAATGACATATTTGATGGACAGACTTGCATCCGGGTGTTCTGAGTTATCATTGAGAAATTATGGGATAGGGGCTGCAGGTGCTGTCGCAGTGACTGATTTGCTGGTGAGAAATAAGACAGTAAAAAAACTTGATTTATCTCTGAACAACATTCAAGCTGAGGGAACTATTGCTGTTGCGAAACTTCTAGAGCAAAATAACTCAATAAATGAACTTAATATTTCGGAAAATATCATTGGAAAAGAAGGAGTTGACGCGATTTCTAATATGATTGTGGTTAATGATTCGCTCAAGTATCTGAACCTATCGCGGAACGATTTAACAGACGAGGATATTAGATTTTTCACCAACGTTATGCAGACAGAAGACGCACTCGAGGTCTTAGACTTGAGCCACAATAAATTTGGAGCGAGAGCTGGTGTGTATTTTGGAGAACTCATTCGGAGAAACTGCTCCCTATATGAACTCAATTTGGGTTGGAACCATTTAGGAGACTTCGGAGCGACGGAAGTTTCTCACGCGCTGGCCGAAAATCGACATTTGGAGAAACTCGACCTGTGTTGGAATGAGATAGGCCACCAGGGCGCCAAGGATATAGCAGAGGCGCTGGAGAACAATAGCCGGTTACGAGAACTTGATTTAAATAACAACCACATTACGGACAAGGGAATGGAGTGGTTATCGAGAGGCCTGGAACAGAATGATACGTTGACAATTCTGAGAACAGGCTACAACTTGGTCACAGCAGAGGGCGCATGCCATTTGCTGCGTTCACTGCTCAAGAATCTCGCGGGCGCACTGGAGATTGTGAATTTAGCTGAAGTGGAAGCAACAAAAGAGTTTGAATCACTATTTTGGAGAGTGAAACTCAAAAGGCCGCGCTTTAATGCCGTCGAAATGTGCTCCGCTAGTGGAGAGATTTACCATTTTGTTAAGCCACCCAACCCGCTAAGTGTGCTGGACATGTATCTGACGAAGAATCGTTTGGGCGAGAGGCGATATCAACTGCCGCATGAGGAGGATTCATGAGGTTTAGAGAGGAAAATTCCAATAAACTGTTCTTTCTTTCTTGGGTTTTGTACCAAGGCTTTCTTCTTATGACAAAACCCAGTCAAGACAGATATCATATAATGAAAATGCAGTCCTGTTTTAGTGAAACAATCTCTTCTCAGCCCAAAGTACTCCAAAAACATTTCGTGCTATATACTTTGCCTAAATAGGGGCCTCCGGTTTTCATGTGAGCGGACGGGGGAACAAACATTGGTCTTTGATGATCTCTCAGTTCAGAATAAAATGAATATCGGTTTCCAATATCTGTTGAATTATTTACTTAAATTCTTACCTCATTGCAATTTTCTCATGGTCAATATTTAAACCACTTGAACCTGTATATGCAAACCACTTTCTTCAAAGGCGTTTTTTGTCAACAGACAAGATACACTCTTTTTATGAGAACGTCGAATTTTTCGACTGAGGCTGAACGTTCTTAAATATTTTCGGGATATCAGCCTCAAATGTCCTTAAACATGTCTTTAAATATCTTTACTGATTTTAGACAATATAAGTAATACATGTACCGTATGTGGTACAATTGTGTATACATTGATTTGTACATGTACTTTGTACTATATCAAATTTTAAAATACACTGTAATAACACTGTATGAATTATTTGCAATAGGTTATCATCATAAATAAATGTTCTT
>JANSTR010031564.1:0-13488 GCA_025434805.1 Antipathozoanthus remengesaui | reverse complement strand
CGGGAAACTGTAATTTTCACATGTAGGTATTTCAAAATTACGCTGAAATACCACTGCTCTCGACCAATCAGATTGCATAAATTTCTCAGGTAATGGTATAATGATAGATATTCACTTCCACTGAGGGGTATAATTGTTGTTTTGGCCTTAAGCAGACACCATTGACATTGTTTTCTTGAAGTTAGAATTAGAGATTCCAACCTCTCGAGCTCATTGAACTAGGGAGATTTTTCCCACGGCATTCCCAACGCCCCCACCTTCTCCCACAAACTTTTGAAAACTTGGTCATCCGAATGGACATGACCTTTTCTGCATGTTGAGAGCAGTTTTGTTTGCAAATTGAAAGTTTCAGTTATCAAATTTTTACTGGGGCTCTGGTGACGAGAGTGCTCACCACAGTCTCCTCTTTGGGGAGTTTGTGAAAACAACTGGGTTAAGAAGAAAGGACTTATCATGATCACTCCCAGTCGAAAAATGCACACTTGACTTATTTATCCTGTTCATCACTCAAAAGACTGAAATGTTGAATTGTACGGAAAACCAGGAGATTCTGGTAAAAATAGGGAGACTTCACCAAAATTCAGGAGACTACCGGAGGGAGGGTTGGAATCTCTGTAGAAGTCGGGGACTCTCAGGTTGAACATGGATGCCAAACCAGTATTATTATTTTGTATTGATCAGTCCTTTTTGTTTAAATTGAAATGTTTATGTTGTTTACCATTAACAATATTAGTGTTAGATATTTTTGATTTGGGGCAGTTTGGGGCAATTTAGGGTGGTTTGGGTCTAGTTAAAAATTCTCACACTCTTTCAGCTCAAAAGATGATAAATGATGCATTTCATTGCTGCACAGTGCTCTTTTGAACGAGTTTGGAGAAATATGAAATTCATCCTGGAGATTTTTCTGTGTGTGATCAGCCCCTTTTAAAATTCTCACAGTAGTGTAATTAATTCGTTTGTAGGCCTCTGATATCGTGAGAAGAAGATAGAAGTTGAAATATTGCCCTAGCTGGGCAGAAAAGGTTAAACAAGTGTAATATTGTTTTTCAAACAATATTAAGTTTTTGAACTTCCTGTTTTTTCTTTCAAATGTAAAAAAAAAGACATTCAAGGTCACATCTTTCTATGACACCCATGAATTCTCTTTTCTCTTGCACCCCGTTCCCCCAGATCGAGTAGCCAAGTGCTGATCAATACCCTTCCCTGACGTCTGCAGTTTAATTCCTGATTTGCATATATATCTTTCATATCATAATTATATATTGATCATGGCTTGGTTATTTTTAACTCATGTTTAAGACTGTGCGGGCCGCCACTTAGGTAAATTCCATTATATCTTATAATTCCCTTTAAGTGGTTTTCATCCACATTTTATATCTGTGTAGCTGTTTGTAAAATATGACAAATAGTTTATTTTAAAATGCTTTTGAGTATTTTTATTTTTTTAGTAATTAGTTAATATGGAACTAACATTACAATACATTACCAGGGTTTTCAGTAGAAATTTTCAAGAGGAGTCCCAGGGACCCCTTCATTTTTGAACTAGGGATCTCAAACAAATTTTAAGGGGTCCCACCAAACCAAGGGAAAAAAGATGTCCCAGTACCAATTAGAGCAGTACCAAGTTACCTCTTAACTGCTGTCTTTTGACGTTCGAAATGAACAACGCACCAGTTGAACTTATATTAATTTATCTTTGTTTTGCATAAAAGAGAAGATTACGTGCTCTGCTGAACAATCTTTCTGTTATCAAAAGTTTATTTTACACTGTAATTAGTGTCCTGTCGATCCCTGTGATCTTTTGCATCCCAGCAACGCATTGCATTTCATTTTTTGCATCCCAAATTATTTTTTTGCATAAAATATGCAATATCTTGTGTTAATGAAAAGCCTGATTACCCACTGTGCTTGTTCTTCACTAGCTTGATGTGTGTGTTTATGGACAAGGGAACAGCAACTTTGTGTTGGCTGATAATGCCATTGTTATTGTTCTATCTAAGATGAACTCTGTGACAGTGGATGTAGTCAACAAGGTGAAAATTGATATTAATTAATTTATTATTAATTAAAAGTGCATGGTATTGACAAGGCTGCAGTGTTTTTATAAATGGAAGGTACATAAACTGGGAAAGGAGGTACGACAGCAGTACTTTTCTTATATTCTGAGCTACAGTTTGAACAGACTGGTTTACAGCTGGAGATATATAAACCAGTTGGAGCAGGGGCGTAGGCAGGGGAGGGTTCCAGGGGTTCCGGAACCCCTCCCTCTCGCGCCAAGGAACCCCCCCCTCCTATTTTTAACAGTGATTTTATCCCAGCAAGAGTGTAATGGACTTGCGATTCCTGAAATTCTTCATTTTGTTCTATACTTACAATGAGTACGTTCGCTCAACGACAACCAAGGCGTCTGTTCAAATCTGTTTGTGTAGCGTAAACACCAAAGTCTTGTACGTACGTTATGTAAGGATTTTAGACCGACCGTTTTCGTTGGAACCAATTTGGAACCCCCCCTCCTAGAAATCCTGGCTACGCCCCTGACTCTGGATAGCTTTGTTCAAACTTTTGTTGTTAGGGTAGTGTTAAAGAATAGTTTCTATTTTTACGTCATTTTGTACACTTGCAACATTTTGCTTAAATAACTCCCCAAGGTGACAACATGGTGCTCACTACTCCTGGAATTCCTGGAAAACTCCTGGAATTTTGAAATTTTGTTCCAGGGCCCTGGAAAGCTCCTGGAACAAGAGGCTACTTCATAGCCTGACTCGGGCCATGTTGTATGATTCATAATTTAAGTATCAACAGATTTGAGCAGAGTATGCTATGAACAACATTTGAAAAAGAAATATGAATCATCTTACATGTATTGAGTGGAAGACCCAATCTCGATGGATTGCATTTGAGTACACACTTATCCAACATTTAGCTCTTCTAAGCACACAACATCTTGAGCAAGCAAAAAAGAAAATCTAAAAGTTCTCTGGTAAAAACTATAACCTTTAATAATTACCTTGAACTGAGCACCCCTCTACCCCCTTCCTCGTTGCACTTATTCTTAATTGAACACCAGGTTAAAAATGAAATATGTCACATGGTCAGTTATGTTTGATGCCATCAAACTGTTATTCACATAGATCTGTAAAAATGGAGAAACCATAAGGCATAACAAGTTTTGTACATCCATAGCAATTATGCTATGTAGCCCTTGTCATACCCTACTCTATTTGATAAATGTTTTATAAGTTCTTCTAAGTCCCCTGAGATAGGACACCTGTCTATGAACGGTGTGGAGAACGACAGTCCTAAAAGCAAGAACCCTGATTAAATTAACCTGACAATCACTTACAAAACTGTAAATATAATATTACAAAACTGTAAATATATATATATATATAATAGCATGTACAACTATGGATTAAAAGCCATTTTAAAACCTAGAAGTGCATTTTTCATGTTTTTACATATATTTTGGTGTTTTTTCCTGCTGGAATTTTGCAGATCAAGGACAATCTGCAAAAATTAACAATGCAAAATAAAAGTGCTTGTCCATGTATGCCACAGTCATTCTTCAATAGTTAATATAAAAGTATAAGACAGAGGTAATATCATTGCATGCAGAGCATGCAGCAGCTGTCCGATCAAATTGACATTATAATTAATAACATGACAATACTAGCTATAGAGCTATTTTAATGTGCTATCATGTTGACATTGTCAGCATATATATACAAAAATACAACCCTTGGCCTGGGACAAGCCAGCAGGCCTGCACAGCATCAATTTTTTTATTAGATCTTATATTCGATTGTATTGACAAATATATTGCAGTTTTACAATCAAGATAATTACACTACGAGTGTATACAGGCTACTACTATATAATAATTATGTCATAATTAATACCTATATAATAATTATGTCTTAACTTGTTTGGAATTAAACTGTCTTGTATTTCAAACCAATAACAATAATGTTAGCTCAGGGTTTTAACCCTTTCCCTCCTGACTTTTCAATTTAGTAAATTTATTTATCAACTTTATAAAAATTGTCAACTTCTCTTTTTCATGAATCAATTAACATTTTGAGAATCTTAGCTCTTTGAGAAGAACAAAATGAATGGTCATTTTATAGAGTTTTGTCAACTGGTTCAAAAGTTAGGACATTGTTGGTTTATTTGAAATCAGGGTTTAGTAGAGAAAGGGTTAAAATAATGATAAATAAAACAAGTTAATGAACCATTACTTTGAACAATGATACAGTTCTTCCAGACAGGTTATTTTCAATGTACATTTTCCAGCCCTTACTGTCAAACTGACTGGATAATTATTAAAATAGGACTAGGAGTCTCTGTACTTAACTCAAACCACAGCTATTCAAGGAATGCCTATAATTCATTTAGCCATATGTGATGGTATGAATAAAACTCAGTCACTGGATAGTTAAATAGATGCATTAAGCTTGGCTCACCAGCTAATCAGGCTAAAATTGGGTCTGGATTAAAAAAATGATTGTCTAATTGAAACAGTATCAGTTCTATTATATATACTGAGAATTCACATGAAGATAATTGACAGTACAATGGTCTTTTCTTGACCCTTTCCCTGCTGACTTTTCAATTTAGTAAATTTATCAAACCTTTGCAAACTTCTGAATTCCAGGAAACAAGGAACATTTTGAGAATCCACTCTTCAAGACAAACAAAATGAATGGTCATTTTATAGAGCGTTATTGTCAACTGGCTGGTTCAAATTAAAAGTTAGGACATTCTTTGTTTATTTGAAATGAATTAATGGATCACATGATAACTGGGAAAGGAGGTACAATGAATTAACAGTAGCACTTTTGTTATCCCAAGATAAAGTTCAGATTGGGAAAGGAGGTGCTAACCAGTAATATAGGGAACAGTACATTGTACAATTTACCCATGTACTGGCATGACCTTAAGAAACACTGTACAAACATGTTAAGATAATTAATATTATGCAAAACAAAGCCGCCAGCTTCTACATTGTAAACACAACTAAGTGCCTGAGTAAACAATAAACTGCATTAGCACATAGCTGGAGTATATCTGATTATCTGCCAGCTGGTACCTATAAAAACTAGTGCATCAACTTGCAAGTAGTCAGCTATCTAAATTGGATTATGACCACATGTACAGCAAAGGCCACAAATTGAGAATTTCAATGCATAAACTTGAGTATAATTATTCCTTCATTATTTTTTGAAACTACAATCTGGACACAATAATTATTTATTGAGAAAATGGTAATTAAAATTAAAAAAAAGTTTTTCTGCAAGCAAGAATGGCTACAGTACTAAAACAACATTGAATGGGGAAAAAAGATAAATGCTGAAGAGATCATGATTAATCAAGGTTGTAGAAATGTTAGTTTTTTGTCAAGGATTCTAAATCTAAACTAGTCATCCACAAAGGGAAAACCCATCACCGTGGATGTAGTGCAGTGCTTGTGGTATGTGTAGTGGTATAGTAATAATGTTTAGAGTCAGCGATTGCAGCAAGTTTATCAGCATGTATCTTCTCCTTACACCATCCACACAGAATATGTTGTTTGGTAATGAGAATAAAGTAATTGATCATATACATCAAACTATAGTAAAATTCTCCCAACCAGGCAAAAATTATGAGGAAGCTATGGAGACATGTACAGTTTAAGAGAATTTTACAGAATGGTACTAAGACATTTTGAAATTTAAATAATTATCGTATGATCCTATATATAGATGTTGAACTGGGAAAAGGCAAAGTTGCAACGGTATTTTTACCAACCAAGAATTTACTTGCTGAAAAAAAAGTCAATAATTTGACAATACTGTATGCATTTAAAGCTTAATTCTAAATATGTGAGGTGGGTGGAATGGAACTGTAACAACAACCCCCTCCTATAGCTTGATTGTTTCCCCTTCTGTCCTGAATGGGACATTTATAATTTAGGCAGCCCAGTTTATCAAATTGGGAAATAAAGTTGTATTACTTACTGGACTTTAAGATCTGTAAGTAACATTATACTTCTTTATATTAAATAAATCCACATGATAATGAGGTGATGATCCTGTTCACAGTTGATGTTGATAAGCTCTTATATGTCTGTTTGATGCTGTGTTTTATTATGGCTAGTACTAACCTTAAAGTGTGACCTTTCATTTTGCTCGTCTGGGAAATGTAGAATCAGGAAATGCTGAGTGTTTCAACAAATTCCTTTGTTCATAATTTTCATGAATTGTGGCCTATGTGAGTCTCACGACTTTAGCAGGACAAGGGTAATTAAGAACTATTATTTAAGAACTAGTACTGGGACTGCAGGCAAACTTGTTTGGAGTTACACTGTCTACATTGTATGCGACCTTTGCCCTGGTCATAAGGACAATTTCATTATAGTATTTTAAAAGTTAAAAAATTGATGATCTGGGTGGATGTGCTACATGCTACAGAAATAGATCAGCAACAGAAACCTGAAACATTCCACAAATATATTATGTCATTCTAAATCCTCCAACCGTTGATGTTTAAGGTGGGGGTGTATATATATGTATATATGTCTGTACGCTGGCCCATCTAGTTAACAGGTAATTAAAAGATTCCAAATGCAAGATACATAATTTTAATGATATATAGTTGAGCTATATATCTCCACACAATTAATTAAAACTTTCTGTTAACCCTGATCTTAAAAAAATAATTAATCCTACAATTTATGCTAATGACACAGGTCAGAACAAGTTTACTTAATTTTAGTTCTGGAAATCCTGACCATCAAAACCGTATGTATGTTGCATGACTTTATCCATAACCAAGAAAATCATGCTATGTATTGAGGAATTTCCTGTGAAGAAGTTAAATGAAATAAAAGTGCTTTGCCTAACAACATCGCCCCAGGGAATAACTGTATAGTTGTCCAAGCTTGATGTACATTAGTTTCACCTTGCGATATAAAAACAAGATGCTGTTTGGGTATACATAATTAAAATCTGATTATTGATTCAGCACAAGTCAATAACACAGCTGAGTGATGAATTGAAGTATGCCTTGTATTTAAATGATCACAACAGAATTTCAATCACTCTCCCCTTACATTGTTAGGTTATCAATCATGAAAGCAACAATCTAGATAGGGATAAAACACAAACTTGTAATCAGTAGAAATGAAACCTTAATGATTACTACAGACTATGATATGACTACATGGCACTTTCACTCACCTGGTACATTAGCCTTGAGCTGTTTTTATGGGCATGCAGGGATATTAAGATAAAAACTTACAGTAGTGAAAAAGTTGGCATTTTACATTAAATACCATTTTCACATCTTACTGAACTCAACACACGTGTAGATCTAACAACATCTAACAAAATATAATCAACTACCTTTACATCTGCACTTGGTGATGTGGTAGAATCCAGCTGACACTCTTCCATTACTTCATCTTTGATTATAGGCAGTGACTCTGCCTCGCGGGTACTGGAAGCTTTAACAGAGTCTGCATTGCTCATCTCTTCTTCCTGGTCATTATCCATACTGGTGGTTGAAGATGGAACGTCCTTTTGTACTGTTGTTGTGGTACATGTAGTTGTAGTTGGTGATTGTAATGGTGGTATCAGTGGAGTAATGAATGGGTTTTGTCGAATGGGACAGGGATGGATTGCTGTTGGCGTGCGAGGGTTGGCTGGCGACAGAGCAATAGGTGTTATCAAATGTCCAAATGAACTGGCCGATGAAGCTCGTGAGCCTGATACATAAGCTAACAATGCATCAGGTGAATAGCGAATGATAGAAGTCAGGTCTAATGCATCAATAGAACATGGAGAATTGGACAATGCTCTTTTCCGACTAAGAATCCTTGTTTGCCTTGGACTTGAGTTCCTTGAAGTACTAGCTGGAAATTCAATCTCTGTTGACCTCAGAGAGGTAGCAGTTGATGGTGGACCACAAAACTCAGTACCTGCACCTCTGCTACTCATTGCCCTAAGGTACTCCGATGGCAAAACTGATAATTTGGATGACATGTGAAGACCAGTGGGCCACTCTGGTTTGGGACGAGCAATCTCAACATCGTGGTGTGTTTCCTCATGTGACATCATTGGACTTGCACCTGGAGGTGGCATGGAGTTGTGCAAATGATAGGGATGGTACCCATCTATTGGGTACCCTGGACGATGTAATGCACTATGCACTGGCATATTTGGCCCCAAAACTGGGCTTGTTGGTTGGTGCCACTGAGGGATGGGGTAGCTATAATGGCTAGGGTGACCATGATGGGGTGGGTAGTGCCCCTCATATGGGCTATAACAGCGATCTGAATATGGGGCATTGGAGGGAGGGTAGTAAAATCCCCTGTTCCATGGAGAAGGTGGATGTCTAAAAGGAAAGCTTTGATGCATCCTCGGCACTTGCGGGCCAGATCTTTGTGTGTGGTTGCTCGCCGTACGTGCTGAGTTGTTTGTATTGACATCGAAGTTTGTTTGGGTTTCTTGATCCTGCGCACGACTGACTGAGCTGTTTTGAGCCTTGTCGGCCATGTTTGAAAGTAGTTCACCTTGCCCTTGCTCGCTCCTCTGGCCGTGCGTGTGACAACCCGCGAGTATTAAACAACACTTGTTTCTTCTATTGCTAGCGAATTTTGATTTGAGAGTTTACGTTCATGTAATATATATATAAAACAAATTATTCTTCAGTTATGAGCCGTATGCGTTTAATAACTTATCACGAAATACGTCACATTCAGTGGAAGATGCAGTCGGCTCCTTATGATCTGAATGCGCACACAACCAGGCATGATGACTAACGACTACAAATTCCATCACACAACTTCGCCCACAAATCACATTTTTCACACGCCGTGCACATGACGACAAATTCCTGCAACAAGAAACAAGCATTTGCCGTTGAAGCGATAACGAATTCATATTCATAGCGGGTTACTTACATTTTAACGAAGAATGGCAAAACAAATTCCAAATAGTTGTACCGCTAATCCCCAATACAGGAAAACAATCACTTACTTCAGTTAAAATGGAACGTTTCCAAACGACTCAATTCTTGTTTATGGCGGGACTCGAGCCGTGATAGACTATATTTCGTGTGCTTTCCCTGTACCTTTCAGAAAACACAACAGCAAGTGAAAACAAACTTGTTTGCTCAGTTTGAGGATACCACGAATCGTGCCTTGGCTCCGCAGCAGAACTGAGAAGAAATAACACCGAGATACAGACTTTGTTAATTCTGGTGAAGAGATCAGTCTGACAATCAAGTATCGATTTACCATCCTTGGTTGGGCATGGGAGACGTGAAACGAAAGATTTCCCGCAGCGAACCTCGTTCATCGAAACTGCACCTTTGACTTTCTTGACAGCTTTTTCAATTATCTCATTGGCTAACACAATACAAAAGCCATTGAACTGCTGTGCTTCAACAAAATGTCGAGAAGGAGCCAATCAGAAACGTTTAACAGTCATTCGAGAACGAGCGGTGTGTCTGATTGTGTTTACAGATAAGCCAGCGTCAACAAAATGTTTATTTCGGTAAATACGGAATCGAAGGGGAAAGTTTATTCTCGGAAGATAAGGAATGACTGTACTTCAACAAATATTTGTTTTTCCACGTAACCCGAGGTGATAAAACTGCACTGGGTACGCTAACTTTTTATAATGATATCGTAAATCAACTCGATACTTCTGTAGATGGAAGCCGCCCCGGACTCCAGGGGATGTCTGCACAGCAATAAAGTAATTTAGAGAGCAATCACAAAAGCCTGCTGAAGGTCACGGAGGTACTAAAATGGAGATTAATCACCAAGGTTTCAAAAAAAATCTGAAGAACAAATGTCACCGAGTTTTAAGCTTGTAAATAGTTTTCACTTATGTTTTGAATAAGCGTTTGATGCATCAAATCCAGTATGAGCAGCCGTGTAAGCTTGTTTGTAATAATTAACAACCGATGGGTAGAATTCAGAGATCTAGTTTATAATGGGACAACTTGTCTCCAAATATTTATCCAAACACCCTTTTACAAGGAATGACAAATTACCTGGTGAGACGCTTGTGCAACAAAGAATATCATGTTTCAAAAAAAGTACAAAAATTACTTGAGCAACTTGACGTTTCGACCGGAATAAATGGACAAACTCAAAAACACCATTTTTGCTAACTTCCTGTTCGGAAACATCCCTTATATCATATTCTCTACACTAAAACAAGAACGAGTAACAGTCTCAAATAACACAAAGGAGAAAAGTGTTGTGATTCCCTCTCCTAAACCATAATGATCTTGGCATAAGGCCTGCATTGTACTTGTAGTTAAAATTTGAGTTAGAAAATAATTCACTTAAAAACCGCAAAGTTTATATGCAGCATATTATTAAAGCTCATCGATCCTGATTCATGTGACAACCACAAGATAACCCAGCTGATATGGCTGATGGCCTTTTCTCTGCTTGTCGTTTATTTGTGGTTACATACTTCCGGTTGCCCATTCGTCGGCAAAAGCCCCTTAACCGCAGTTCGGCACATCTCCACCCCGCTGTAACCTCAAAACTGGCCGTAATTTAAACTTTTTTTAAAACCAATAGGCAATAATGGATTTTCTGAATGACTGAATACGCCTGTCCTGTTGTCCAGTTGGTGAAGTCGTGTTGGCTGCGCATGCAATTTCATACGGATTGCACAGTTTTAAACTTGTTTCGGTATTGTAAACGATAGACGATATATATAAACTGGGAGCTCTTTGAAATCGGATGATTTTCAGAGAGGTCTGTGATAAGAATAGTTGCCAAATGATTCTAATTAAGACTAATGACATTATTATTGCATATAAAATTGGTTAGAACTAGTTCAAGATAAAAGTAAAATAATAATTAATAAACACGATGAAAAAAACGATAACGAACGTTTCCACTAACAAGGGACAGCGGTTAAGAGGATTCGTGAAGAATTTTAAACCGTATTTCTACTTTCATAAATCGTTTAGGAAAAAATGATTCGCGGTGAAGTTTTTGGTTCCATATACTTTAGATATGATATCCGTCGTCTAATTTTTTTATTGAAAATAACAAACAAAATAACAAACAACATTTCCGCTTCCAATGTTTAATATTTTGTGGAAAAACAAAAAACTCAGAAATCCAAGAAACGGACAACTTTTCATTTTGTGGAAAATCTCCCAGCTTTCGCATTTTCAGAAAAGGCTAACTTACCAAATATTTAGGGGAAATCTCAGTTTTTGTTAAAAGTCTTAAAACGTGTTTCGGCTTCAAATACTGTAGCGTGGCGCGGCAACATGAAACCACCGAAACAAACGACCTGTCTTAATGGCGCGCCTCGGGCATTTATTTTACTTTTAAAAGAGTACAGATGAATGATACCCGACAACTTTATTAATAGTATCACAACTTCACACCATACCATATAGCCACATATATACGGCGAAAAAACAACTTACGCGTTAAACTAAGATGATGATAATTAATATATCGATACAATCTAAGCCTGTATTGAGGTTTTTTATTAAAAGCGGATTTCAAATCAAACCCCAGCCTGCGCCGCAGACCGTCCAAATCTCTGATTTATACAGCACTGTATATCACTGTTTGACATAAACAAAGCCGGACTGGCTGCAACGCAGGCTAATCAAACCCGTGATAAGTCACGAAAGTCAAACAAACTGATAATAAGTAAGTCCGTCACTCACAGTCTTCGTACAATTAATATATGCGCTTTCTACGTTGCAGCCTGAAAGTTATCAGATTTTTTATGCAAGCGCAAATGCAGACTTAGATGTGATCTGCGAAACTGAAAGAGAATAGCGCTGTAATCTTCAAAACTGTAGCTTGCAGTGTTATCCACCTAAAGCACGTGAACCAGAAATTAACAACGTACCAATTATTGATACTTTTCAAACATTGCGCTATTGGACTCTGTTGCTGTATTAGTATAAGATTGAAAGACAATTTAACACTTCAATCAAACACTCCTGATAAGGTATAGTAAGGCAAACATCAGTAGACAGTACTCCACATAACAGGCGCCGTCAGCTACTTTAATAGTAGTTACTTTTAAAGTGGTAGTCCGAAAATACATTTTCTCGGTATCAAAGAAGTGGGGGGCCAAGGGTCCCCATCCGCAGCCCCAGTATAATCACTGTTTTAAATACGTATTCAGTGCTCAACGATCTCAGCCATTGCATTACATAGTCATGGTGAAGATCTATCGAAACCAGGGGCTTTAAACCCCTAATAGTACTTGGAATTAAGTCTTAGAACGTTTGGCTGAGATGTTATATGAAGATAAACTTTAAAATACTCTCGATACCATAGAATAGATTCTTATCGCATACCTAAGTATTTCCGAACATTAACAAATGGCATGGCATCAGTACTCTTATTATTTTTGGGCTGGCGAGGTTGAATGTTCTTAAATTTTTGGAATTTTAGCCTCCAGTGTTCTTAAAATGTTCTTAATATAATGATACGCATTTGATGTACTAATTTTCTCCTTTTTGCAAGAGCAAATGTTTTAGAAGCAAAATTTGATCACTGGCTGATGTCGAGAGTGTACGGTGTAGTCTAAGAAGATACAAGCTTCGATATTTGATATACAGGTAGATAGAGTAAGAGAGAAAATAATGAGTCCTAAAAATTGTTCTTGTCCACGTATTTACTTCGTAGTTGTAAGCAATTCTGCTCTATTGTCTCTATTGACTATTTGCCGATTCCATGATTTTGTGCCGGTAATGTAAAAAAATAAATTTCACAGCCATTCCTTAGCCTCGGGTATGTTGCATGTTGGTAAATAAGTTTGGCGATTCCAGTCTCACGTTCTTATAACAAAAAGTGTCCTATAAGAGTGTCGCCATAATAATAATTCTTATTATTTTGGTTATCGTTTATTCGTTATAGTTTAGCATTGATAAAACACCCGACGTAAAACGTTGCTATTCATTTCCGACGCCGATACCATGCAGCCGGTCCTGTGCGATATGTTGGTTGAACGAATCGCCGGAACTGGCCTGAAATATTTCTTGCCGTTTTGAACTTACGACTGACACACCCTAAAGTTAAAACCTTTTTCCGAATTACACAGATTTGTGTCAGCACATCTATTTTCGATGGTAAGGAAATTGTAGAATTAACGAGAAGCATCTTTAGAAAATGTCAGGTTATTCATGTTCCGTTTTGAACTTGAATTGACTTCCTGAAGTTCCTTCGATTAGAACAGGAAGAAAATATGCATGTATAAATAAGCGTTAATCGACTTTCTTACTATTATGTTTGCTTCTTTTATCGTAATGATTATCGTTAATCAAACCCTGTTTTTGAAGTTAATGTAAAGATGTCTACTTTGGAAAAAGGCATATGCAGCCTTGTAATTTAAAACGATAAAAGAATAGTATTCCATGGTATTCCAAAGCCACTCTCTTGGGAAGCATCTCCCCGACAGCCTTCTAGGGAGGGACACCTAACCCTAACCCTAACCCCCC
>JANSTR010031342.1:0-13494 GCA_025434805.1 Antipathozoanthus remengesaui | reverse complement strand
ATGAAAACCCGCATATTAGTACATATACCATTACTCACCCCCCCCCCCTCCCATCCGCACGCACACTCAGACCCCCAATTTAAACGACAAGCCCCGCTATAATTGTACACTGCAGTATGTGTATTTTAAATGTTTGTTTCTCTGAAAGGTAAATCCCCAGAAGTGCCGCTCAGTAAAGTACAAAACGAGACGAAGGAGTCGAATACACCGACAGAACCACCGCCAGAAATATATCCACGATTGTACAGTTCACCGGTACGTACTCCATTTTACCCTAGTTGTTCTGTACCTGCCTCCCCATTTGCTTATTATTGAATACTGCTTTCCAGCTGGCGGAGATGGCAAAGTGTGCAGAATTTGTTGCACTTTCTTAATATGAAAGTACGATAGAGTTCAGAAAGTAACGAGCAGTGTTACTGTTGGCCTCTGCAGCGCTGGGTTGACTGTAGTTTCAGAAAATTGTTGCTTTCGGATACCAAAATGTGATACCTTCTGGCTTGCGTAAACTAATAATACTCGTTAAAAAAGTTACTCAATTTCAATTAGAGAAGTTAAGAACGAAAAACGTTGCGCAAAATTAAAATGTCAGGCGTTCGATGTCAATTTTTTTTCATGAGCATTATTGAAGGTTGCGCAGAATAAAATGGCTGGCGTTCGATGTCAATTTTTTTTCATATGCATTATTGAAGGTTGTGCAAAATAAAATGGCAGGCGTTTGATGTCAATTTTTTTTCATGTGCATTATTGAAGGTATCCTTACGGCAACTTTCTTTCAATTTTTGATTCACCATGCCGCTCGTACACTCGAAGTTGTATGATTACCTAAACTAATACTCGCCGATGACTGATAAGAAATCATTCTGTAATGTTTTCGTTTATATTTAGGAAAAGGTCGTTACTTTAATTGAGGGGGGCTGGGGATGTGCAGGCCTGTTACTTTTTGGGGTTGTAATAGCGTTTTATAAATTAAGGGGTAATTTACTGCCTCCGTAGGTGACCTGAACTGCGCGACAGCAGTAAACTCGTAACTTTACGTTTCAATCTGTATTATTGCCTAAATCTACTAGCATATATATATGCACAACAGCGATTATAAAATTATTCTAAATAAGGCGAAAATCTCAGCTCTCTACGTAATCAGCTCAAGTCACGAACAATTAAAGTTATTTCCGCTACCGACAAGCTAATTGAGTCCTTTGCTTTCCGACATGTTTGTATTGATAATTGTCTACCCAAGCGATCCCAGATAGCAGTGCGCGCAGCAAATTGTTTCGAAGTCTTCCCAAGTTTTTGCAGTTGGCTATTCAAGAAGAGCCGGAAAACAAGTACGACTCAAGTCAAAACAGATTTTTTTCAAAACGAGAAGTTACGAGACGATGAAGAAAACTGAGCAAAGTCATATAATAGATATCATAATGGCTTCGTTTGCTCGGTCTGTACCTGTTGGAGAAGTTACGAGACGATGAAGAAAACTGAGCAAAGTCATATAATAGATATCATAACGGCTTCGTTTGCTCGGTCTGTACCTGTTGGAAAGTTATGGAAGTGTGTGTATAAAAGAGTACACAGACATGGTATGATCAGGTGATTCGTGACGTTAGGAAAATTTAGATTTTGACAATTGTGGTAGTGGTGTTATGAAAACAACAAAATGAATTTCGAGTGACTGTGTAATCTCTCGGAAAATGTTGGTCGAATTGATAATAACTTGAAAGTCATTCGCCGAAGCGGCTCATAGCTTTCGCTTTCTTGTCAGTTCTCCTAGCATGCCCCTCTTGTGTAAAAGACACCGCACAGACACGCGCGCGGGAAATCCGTTTTATTTCCTAAATATTGTTTTCTTGCAGAACATGTCGGGTCATCCCCGGCGAGTACAGGCTTTGTACGACTGCCAGGCCGATAACGACGATGAACTGACGTTCAAGGAGGGTCAGATAATACTGGTTACAGGGGAAGGTGAAGACGAGGACTGGTGGGTAAGTAATGCGCATGACAATGGCGCGGAAACCTGCCACTGTCCGGGAAAATGTTATTGCCAGTCTCCTGCGCGACTGTCTACTTCCAAACACGCGGGAGACTGGAAATAATAGCTAATTTTAACGACGGTGGTGGTCCCACATGCGTTTATGCACATGAACTTTATGATTGCAGGAGTACAGAGCAAACTAAAACTTCATATTTCTTTATTCTTTGTTCGAAGAAAAGAATAGTATTTTATATTTTAATAGCTTAGTGATGAGGCATTTTCGAATTACGCTTCGGTTGGCGCTAGCAATTACCATTAGTCAAGGATTGGTGCTACCAATTACAGCAAATGTGTAAGATTATGGTCTCGTCCACATGTATTCGGATGTTTTGATGTTTTGATATCCGGATAATTGCGTGCTATGTCATCATCATCGCTCCAAAAATACACTGATTACTGTTTAAATAACCTGTTTTTTCATTAGCTTTGCTTCGATCTTTTGTTTCACTAAAACAAAATCCGTCGCATTTCTCAACAGATGGGTGAAATTGAGGGGCATCCGGAGCAGAATGGAGTTTTCCCAATCAGTTTCGTCCACGTGCTGACAGACTGACTCCGAGTCGAAAATCCTGCAACAATTTCTATAGGAGCTGGTTAAAGCGCATGCCTTTGGGGTGGGGTGCGGTGCGGTGGGATAACGACGGGGACGGGGGAATTCGGCCAGTATTTTATGTGTAGTTAATACAAAATATTTAAAAATTTGAAAAAGCAGGTAAAATCTAAAATGGCAGCCCCAACTACCTTGTGCTATCGATCGTTTTAAAATCATCACTGTGAAACAGAATTTTATGGAATAGTAGGATAAGACAGTGTGCCAACAGTCGCATTTGACCGTGGGTCTCTGTGTGGGGCATGTGTTTTTTTGATCTGTTCATTTGAACGTGGCATTGCAAAGTCGTTACGCCATCGCCATCGCCATACCAACGCTTGACAGGAGCGATTGATTTTTTATGAATGGCAGCTTTACTTTCAATTGACACTTAACCATTTTCAACTTTTAATAGTTTCCAGGAAGGTTATCAGTACCATGTAGTTTCTTATTTTAGGCGGCGGGCGTTTAATTAACTTTGCTCAAAGCAGAATTACAACAGTTTCATGGATAATTTTTCAAACATTCCCTGAATTGTTTCAACCAACAATGCACAGTTCTACGGGTACATAGCTTTGTGTTGGATGGATATTTATGGAGTCGCAAATTACGAGCAGAGTTTGACCATTTCCTTCCGATCGAGGTTGTGCTCAAAAGCAAGCCATTTCCGTATTTCTGCCGTGTAGCGAACGTATCAGAAACTAATACTGCTTCAGATAATGAAAGTATTTTTAAGTTATTCAATTTTACTGTTCGTGATGAACTTTTTTTTATCACGCTGAGCACGTGTTACACTGAAGGCATGTCACGTTAGGGAAATGTCAGGCTGTGAAGAGAGTCATGTCACAGTTAAGTAATGTCACGTTCAAGAAATGTCACGCTGAAGAATGTCAAGTTCAAGAAATCAGTATCACGCTGAAGAATGTCACGTACGGATGCTATAACAATGTCACAGTGTACAAGAGTAGAGACAAGTCACGCAACACAAACAAACACCGCAATGAGAATTTTATTGAAAGTGTTCATCTGTATATTGTTAAAAGATTATTTTATAAAAAACGAGCCAACGACTAGTTTTAAGCAAGTTTGTATTTAGAATAAGATGTTATGAATTATGTAAAATTCTTGTGTATTTTTATAGCTGTACAGTTTGTCTGAATACTTCATAATGTGTGAATTGAAAAAGTAGGAAATTACAACTGGAATCCACTCTTTTATTTTTGTGGTTTGTCCTGATTTTGTGTGCTTCTCTGCGCATGCGCTTCTATTGGTGCGGAGAATTGGAGCAGACTTCACCGATGTGACGGAAAAACGTCAATAACGCACAATCCAACAACAAACAAGAACTCTTTTTTTTAACGGAAACGGGTTTTAAACACATCGGTGTTTAACACGTACTCATCTTGCCTTCTTCGTCGACTGCGAAAAATTAAATGCCGTTTTTTGGCAAAAAAGCTACAGGTTTATTGTTTAATTTAGTTGTAAGAAATCGGGATTTGAGGATACCATCTTGCAAATTTGCAGTCGTTTGTCTCATGGCTCAACTTACACATGCGCATTCCCACATTTTCCACGATGTGTAACATTAAAAATATTACGTAGCAACAAATAAGGTAGTAGTACTACGGTACTGTTGTAGTTTTACTACTAATAACACACATGAAAATTCTTGAATCTGATTGGCAGAAAGAACAGCAGTATTTAGTTAACACTATAGAAAAGAGGAAACAAAATGCAAATTTCGCAAACATTTCTATTGGACAAAAAACAAAAACTCGCAAGAACCAGTCGGATGTCTCTCTTTTTGGTTCAGAGTAAAGAAGTTTGGAAGATTAAAAAATGGCCGGCATTCAAAGTCGATTTTCCAGTAACTTTGCGGGTAAGTTTTAATGGTAAATGTTCCATGTATATTATTTTAATTATAATTATTTTAAGAAGGGTAATCATACAATATTTTCAGTGCAATTTGGGATTTGTTTGCACTCGTGTATTTTCCAAAAACGTGATATAAATTCCAAATTGCACTCAAGTCTCAAAGACGTATGATTACCTATAGACTATACAAACATGGACAACTAAATAGTCTCCCCCTGGATGTTAATCTGTGGATCCATAAGTCGAGGACACTCTAACGATGACGTGTCTTGATCGCCGCCATCGCATCCAGATGAAGTTGCTCAGGATTAGCAGTAGAAAGATCACAAGCCACTGAGAACAAAGCCATTAAATATTTGGTAAGAAGTTACAAACTCAACCTCGCTTACTTAACCTCTTCCCAGGGTTCTCTCGCAGAGAAAAGGATCATGAGAATGAGATTGCCAAACCGCCCTGGTACTGTGAAGTTGTGGTTTTCCCTCGGATAAAATTTACACGTGTGGGGTGGGTATGGTGTGTGCATGTTTGAGGGGTGGGGGAAGGTGTAGTTTACTGGAGTGGGATAAAGGTATATAGGACGTTTTAAAAGGATAGCTTGCCAATCAGTAAAAACTATGCAAAGTCATTATTCATTGGAAAAACTCGACACTGGCGAATATTTCCGAGTGCTTTAAACGTCAAGATATTAAAACCTAGAACTTGGGAAAATTATAAAGAAAGTCATTGTGGTACACCAACATGGCCGCCGCATACTAATTGAATATTATTTGGCCAATAGCTCGGTTAAAAAATACCCCCGATTGACCCACAATATTGCCGGCATCGTCATTTGCATATTTTACCCTGCTCTGTACAGAAAATAAAAATATTATGTTAATATCATTTTGTTCTCGGACAGTTTTGCGTGCAAACCATGGTATTTCATGCTTTTGCTCATTTGAGGCATTTCTAGCAATTCAGAATGCTTACTCGATCCAGTGTTTTTCACTGACCCTGCAAATAATCGCCACTTCTCGAATAACGCAGGGTTTTTAAAAGTTAAAGATTTACCAGTTTTGTAGAGGAGCCCAAGTTTAGAGTCACGACCTCACCTGAACAATGCAGTTCAGAAAGCTTTCAGTGCCCATTTGATACCACTTGATTTTCTCGTCTCGTATGGTGTCAACGACAAACCAAATCAGCAGGGCAGCTGCTTCTATCGGCACAAAGAACCTGACAAGAAGATCCCGCACAAAAACATTGCAGTCAAAAAGAATTCTACTGTAGATGGTTTGCACGTGAAGTCATGCAAGCTATAAGATATATAAGATTGTTTTTTAATATAATTTAGATAACATTGTCCAAAGTATTCTGTGAAGATATTTATACATCGATGCGATGATTCCTGCTTGAATTAGACCAAGTTGAACAATTAGCATAGTTTCCTAAATGTCAAGAAATCTATAAAGACTATATAATTTGGCAAATTTGAAATGTTATGATCTCACAAACCTTTACAAGTGGTAACTGAAATGTTTGTAAGCGAATCTAATCATATTCGTTGGCAAAACAGCTCTTTTTTTTAAAAAAAATAAACAAAATTTTAGCTTGGTGCACCAAAACGGTTACATGAAATATACACACAAACGTTAGGGAACGGTCAATGTGGGGCTCAAGAGAAAATGGTTGGGTAAAAGAAAATTTGAGATCCTTTAGGTTGGGTAAAAGGAAATTTTTCTTACCAAATGGTCTGGTAAAGGAAAAATATCTAAAACGAATGTATCAAATTTAATGATTTATTATCTGGCGTTGAAGTAAAGTTGTATTCTGTCTTTCAGCTAAATGAACACTGTAGATTGAACGTTTCCTTATGAATCTGCTGTCTGTATTCTCTGATGAATTTGTTCTTTTGGGAGCTAGTAATCAGTTCATAACAAGGTTAGTTGGAATAACTTGTAGTTGTGGTAGTTAAAACCTTTTTGGGTTGGGTAAGAAAAAAATATGCCTTGAAAATAGTTGAGTAGAAAAAATATCGGCAATAAACGGTTGGGTAAAGTATTTTTAAGGAGGAAGAATAATTTCTCTTCGGCCCTAACCCCGGGCCATAAATAATGACCGCTCCCTTAATGATCAATTGTGACGCGAAACTGCAAAAACGATTACCTGTAAAGATTCTCAAACTAGTAAAGTTATTATGCTTGAGATCATTCCCATTGTAGCAGAGTGAGTGGAATGTCAGTTTCTGCTAATTCAAAACTGAAAAATCTGTGACACATCACTCCTAATTCTCAAGGGAAGACGAGGGGAAACGTTTTTCATATACACTCTTTTTCTATTAGAACCTTTTAATGATGTCCGACTGAAAATCCCTGCCAAAATTTGAGAACATGCTAAGAACACACACGAGGCTGAGAAATGACCGAGAAATTTACTTTGTTACATGGCACAAAGTATGGAATCGGCAAATACTCATTAGTGCAACATTTTTTGCAACTGGAGTGAACCACATGGTTGCAAGAACAATTTTCTATTTGTATATCAAAGCTCGTTCTTTTGTTTATTATTTCATTCCTTTCAGCTTTAACTTTAAGCTTCCAGAACGTTTGTGCTTGAGAAAAAACATTAGTACGCCAAATACATAGTCATTATATTAAGAACGTGTGAGTTTAAAATCCCCAAAATATTTAAGATCATTCAACCTCCGTCCGAAAATAAGACGTTCTGATATAAAAAAAGAGTGTATAAAAATGTCCTCGGCCGGGATTCAGCCTCGCCCCAATCTCTACCTTTTCTCGATACTTGTCTGCCGGGGGGGGGCAGTACTTGCCCAAATGTGCGACCTAATACTTTAAACCCTGATCTTATTCCAGACCAAAACGGCAGTTTTTTAATTCTACACCCTATTCCTTATTTCAGGCAAAATAGCACAATCGGTACCCCACAAAAGAGGCAAGAACCTTGTTTATATTGTGGAATGGTTTGAAAACCTAACACCTTAACTTTGTGCTATCATCTTGTTCATGTTTCCAAAGGATTCCTTTTCAAAGGATGCATTGTCACGGTTCATAATTACTAAGATCCAACTGTATAAAATCTTGCATATAAGATGAGCATAAAACAAAAGATTGTGCACTGTCAATATCACGTGATAGTCCGTCTCGATATCCAACCCAGTTTCATTTCAGAAAGGAGAAGTTTTTATGGCAGCCACCTTTTTCCAAGAAAACGATGAACGAAATGTATACCCTATTTTGAACCAAGTCAACCTAAAGAATCGCTCGTACCCGTATCGCCAATTATGGGGAGCACCCCTCGGGGGTCCGCCCTTTTTAATAGTAGAATCGACATAATGATGCCACGCTCTTACTTTACAATGTATTCCCATATTCTTGGAAGCGACCAGTCGTCCGTCCCGAACTACAAATAACACTTCATGTTAATGAATAAATCGTATGGCTGGGTGAAACAACACAAACAGTCTAAGATCATAAAGATAATTCACATTTCTGGCGCGCAGCCGGGACGTTTTACGGGATCGGGAGGGTGCATTGTCGGCCTCTAAAGGACCTGGTGTGACCAGGCTATACCTCCCCCATGCACCCCCCACTGCCTACGCGCTGCACCTGGTGTTTTCATGCACCAATCAGTAGGTCAGTGGGAAGAATGACAAAAATTAGAACACATGGTACGTCCCCCAACTCCCATTTATTCAGAACAGAATGCACCACGTCCAATTTACTCGGAACACATTGTACCTCCCCCATCTCCCCATTTATTCGTTCATAAACAAGTAGCTGATTTTATCACCGTCGTATACTACGTTATTCAAAACACTGTTTGTTTTTCTGCCGAATCTGCTTTAAATTAAAATAGTCAAACATATTCTTAGAAATGACAGTAAACTGAAAGTACAGCTTATAAAATAGTCAACCCTTTTGACAAAACAATTTTCCGCGCCGTAAGGTTGGAAGAAAGCTGCCATTTCGCGTTTCAACTCTTGGTTGATTTTATTATACGTTTTACCTGTCCGCTGACACACTCTATAGTTTTTTTAAAAACGATTTTATTAATACTTAGAATTTGAAAGCACAACTACCTGATGAGCACAACATGTTATTCGTACGTAGGTAAGAATATTCATCATGTTTCTAATTGATCAGACAAACTATATATCAAAACCCTATCATATACACTCCACTTCCTTAAAACAATAGTTTGAAGTCGAGGCTCGCTCTCACCTCTCGTACATTTGCTGTGTTTTTTGGCACGAAGCCTCGACTTTGAGAAACTGAACAATGGGCTATTGTTCCCGCGGTCTGCCTGGTCACCAAGCTTCACCAGGCGTTTGCATTGAAGAAAAATATTGAAGGCCTCTGCCAGGAAACGTGTAGTTTTATCGAGTGATGCGGTTCAATGGAATGACGGGACTGAAAGAGGATGAATTGGAGAAGATTCTATACTCCTTTCGAGATTTGAGTAAAGAAGGTGCGTATTAGGTATATACTTGTTGTGATAATAGCACGACTTTAAAAGTTTCTGATTTCTCGAGTGTCGATATTAACTCCCAACCAGCGTCGTTATGAAAGTATTGCATTTCGGAGGTGGAGTGCTCACCAGGGCCCGGTTGTTCGAAAGTGGCTTTGCGCTAACCAAAGGTTAAATTGTAACCCTTCCTTGGGTTTTATACATTATTGTGAGCTGACTTAGGCAGTCATTTTCGGGGTTACCTAACTTGCTTTCCTTGAAGTGTACAGACAATACGTTATAAAGATAGGACTTCGTGTTCTCGTGTGAGGAAATTAATGTTATTGCGAATATGGATCAAGTCTGGCCGGGATTAAGTTAACTCACTTTTAAACAACTGGGCCCTGGTCAACTTTGCTTTCATCCGTTCCCATGATTCCCCGCGCGCGCACGACCTCAAAGAGAAAGACAAAAAGCCCCAGGTTACCTCATCGATCATTCTGCACATAACGAATACAATATTAGCCTCTCTCCTTCCCGCCGATCCCCACCCTCCCCTCTCACCAGCAGCAACTTGAAGCGGCTTGAAGGATAGAGCTTTGAATTAACAGTGAAATGTGAATGCATACAAACCATATTCACGATGTCGTTCCTAAATCTTGAAGTTCCAACTCTTATTGGCAACGTTGCCGTCACCAGTCCGGCAATAATCATGGCGAAACCCCATACGAAGTCCTGTGTACAAACAACAATCAATTATCAATTATAGGGTGCACCTAGAAATTGATATAAATAGCAAGTGAAGTGCTGCGAGTAACCATGCGAGTATTGACCTGACCAAAAACTAAAATAGGACTAGGTCTGACCACCCAAACGGTCCCAGAAGGCAGTGCTCAACTGAGTGTTTTAGACAATCCATCATTAACGATCTTCCGAACGTTTTTAGTACAATAAGTGTGACTTTATTTCATCCAAGAAACAATGCGATTAGGAATCTGTACCCACTAACCACTGTGTAGTGTTCGCTGATGTTAAATTAGACCGTTTGAATGGACAGTCTCAGACCTATTTTCGTTTCTGGTTTGGTCAATAGCTTTAAACTTGTTTTATAAATTTACACTGGCAAGTCGTTAATTCATAGTGAATTGCTAGTGCCTCGGGTGCTTACAGTGTATTTGCGAATTACCGTCAAGTAAGCGCTTCCAGGTATATTTACAAGTAATGTTTTTTCGGAACTGCTGTAATTGTAGATAGTCTGCAATATTTTTCGGATTGAGGCGTGTTTAGTCGGTGTTCAAAAGCGTGGGAAAAGCCTGTTTTACCGATATCTGACAATAAATATTTTCTATAACATGTATTTAAAAGCAATCTAGCTTTAAATGTTCGCGTAGATTTTATTATATTCTCAGGTTTTTCATCGATAACATCCTTCGGCATTCAATGAATTATTTTCCGTTTTAACACGCGCAACTGGACTTGGTAAGATACGTATAGAATTGCTGACCTTTTTCAACAGGTGACGTTTATCTAGTTCATTTTTAACGGACGTCTATCGAGCTTGCAAGTTGCATGATAACATTTTCCATGTTTGTGCCGAAAAATCCTTTACGCTCACGTGCATTCAAGATTTCTTTCGCATTTGATTACAATTTCGTTGACTGAATGACAACTGAAAAGTCGAACTGGAGATATTTGTGCACAAAATGGGATAAGACACCGTAAAAGACATGCAGTGCATGCACCAAACCACGTGATTGAATTCGAATAATTTATACGATTGATAGATCTTCGTGGGCTTTCTGTTCCAATATTCGGTACCCGAAGACTGAAATACACGAAATTGCAGCAATTGTACAATAGTGGTCGATCGATCGATGAAAGTCTCAAGCCCACACGCTATCACGGCAATTTGTGCGCATGTGTGATATACAGGGAACTCTGTGAACACAGGGAACAATTATTCCCAACCTTGCTTTTCAATATAGGGCCTTTTGACATGTAGACAGGGCAACCCCACTAGAAGAGTTAGCCCACTGGAAGAGTTAAAAGACAGTCCTCCTGTTGACCGATCCAGAAATGAAAATAGGACTGGGACTGTCCACCCAAATGGTTCGAGAAAGCAACGCTACAAGTATTAATTTTGAACCAACGAACAATACACAACCATTAGCGAGTACAGACTGTGGTGTGATTCAAATAATGTATTTTCCTAATCACATTGTTTCTTGGATGAAATAAAGTCACACCTATTGTGCAAAAACAATAACCTTCGGAAGATTGTTGATTATGAATTGTCTAAAACACTGAGTTGAACACTGCCTTCTGGGACCGTTTGGGTGGACGGACCCAATCCTATTTTCGTTTCTGGATCGGTCAATACTGAAAGCATTTCTAGAAAAGTATTTAATTATAACCGTACATTAAGAAACGTAAACTTTGCAAACTATAGCAGTAGTAACCCTACTTGTGACTGCAAGTCTTCCAAATTTTGTTATGAACCTCATGGACATATAATTACCGGAGGTCAAATAGAAAACTGAGACGACTGCTGTCAAAGGGACCTAAATATAGAGAGGAAAATACCATCGATTGGGACCTTGACCAAGACATCTTAATAACAGCAGTTGATAACTATGCCAAGAATTGGAGTAAGCGGGAAGGCGTCCCAGCAGCAGTTCTAAACGAATGGTCACAAACAGTTAAAACGATAATAAAAAATAAAGTTAAATCACTTAGACTTAAGAAAACTAAACCATTTGTACGGCTTTTAAAAGATAAACATGTATAATAACATATTTTAAGGAATTGCAAAGTAAGTATGTACTGGTCCCTGCAGACAAAGCTGGCAACAATATCATTTTTATCTGCAAGAACTTTTACATCAAGACTCTGATGGACGAGCTTGGAATGAACAAAAGAAAAACCACGAATGCCGGCAACGTACGTAGCCTGCCTTCAGACGTTATAAATTCTCCTTCGCCCTCCGAGCGCTCCCAGGGCGAAGGAGAATTGACGTCTGCAGGCAGGCTACAACGTACGAGGCACAAAAGAGAACGCCAGAGGAGATCATTGGGTATCTACATCTCTTGAAAGTGAGTTAAACATAAAATTGAACAAGAAAGAAGAAAACCTACCACAGATGTATTGGATACTGAAACTACGCAAAAAACCCTACAAAGCAGGGTTTATCGCGGGTTCATGTTCCTTGTACTACCACTAAGCTGTCCATGTTGATAACTAGTTGCCTAAAATTGGTCAAAAATAACTGTATTCACTAAACGTTTAGCTTTTAATCATATTTTAATCACTGTATTACTTACTGCAAAATTATCCGTGAGAGGACTGGCGTAAATTCCATGTGGATTATCAATAACGCGTTGGATGTTATCAGCGGTATCGGCAAACAACAATTTCAAGCAACGAATGTGAGTACATGGGATTTTTTTACACTCTACACCAGCATACCACATGACAAACTTAAAGATGGCCTTCATGAACTGCTGGAAAGAGTTTTTACAACAAGAAGGAAAAATTTATTGGTACTAATACCTATCACACATTCTGGACGAACGAGAAAAAGTCATTTCATTTCATTTCATTTACCAATACAACCTACCCCTCTTTCTTGAGGATTATTGATTGGTGAACAGTTAAGTTGACAGACTACAACACCGGCGTGATTAGCCTACTCCTATCGCCAAGTGTGTGGGTTCTTTTTTAAAAGTCCCCCGATAGAACGTCGAGAGACTAGACCACGCCTTAACATCCCTGTCCACGGACGGTGCGGCGAAAGAAGGTCCCGAAATAATTCAACCCTCGGCAAGGCCGGGGACCTTGGATTGGCAGTCACAGATCTAACTGACTGAGCCAACCACGCACACACACAGTCAACTATTTAATTGTCAGTATTTTTTGTGCAGAGAATTTTGCCGTGCAATCGACTATCTGGTTGACAACTCTACGTCAGTTTTGCTGGTATGGTTGCTGGTTGCTGGAATTCCAATGGGACTAACAGTGCACCATTATTAGCAGATCTTTTTCTCCACACCTATGAGTATGAATTCATTATAAAAAAACCATGAAAATGATATTGGTAGTGCACTTCGGTTCAAAAACACCTTTCGATACATCGACGATCTCTCAAGTACCATTAATGAGAAGTTTGAAAAGTACATCAGTGATTCTGAAATCTACCCGCCGGAACTGGTCCTTAACAACACCAACACGAAACCTACAAAGACGACTTACCTAGGGCAGCAACATAAACACTGGAGATGAAGCTATGAATATTAGTATCTACGACAAACGAGAGGACTTCAAGTTCAAGATTGTGAACTTCCCATACATGGATAACAACATCCCAGTAAATCCAGCGTATGGTGTATACATATCTCAACTATGCAAGAATATGCAGCTCACTTGATGACTTCACACAAAGACACCACAGTTTGTCTTCGAAGCTACAACAACAAGGCTACAAACATCAACAACTTCTGAAGTCATTCAAGAAATTCTATAGAAGACACTTGGACGAACTGCGGAAGTATAAGACGACATGGAC
>JANSTR010031231.1:0-13497 GCA_025434805.1 Antipathozoanthus remengesaui | reverse complement strand
ATCGTTTATTACTCCTAAACGATTACTGCTACAGTACTCATACTTCATCACTTTTCCTCACATTTATTTGGAAACATTTTGGTGTGGTCATTTCTCAGTTGTTAATTACGCTGTTGCCACGGTAACCGAATTTCGTTCAATTTTGACCGAAAACAGTTTCTTTTGCAATTTTTCTGCGTATTTTATTTCAATATTGTATAAATCACGTACTAAAGTTAATTTTAAATGAACTTATTTAGCAATTTTAGGTTAAAAAATAACGTTTTGCAACAATTTGAAAATATCGAAAAATCCAAGATGGCGGCCATGGAAATCCAAGATGGCAACTTTGTGACGTCAAAGCTGACGTATTAAATTAGCAAAGGATGGTATAAGTCTCATATCGATATAGTGTATAGTTTAGGAGAAACAGAGGGAGGCGTTTGACCCAGGCCAGTCCCACGAACGCCAAAAGAAGCCCAGTCTGAATAGGGTGAACCCCACATGAATAGGATTTATGAGAAATGATAAAGACCGGGGAGGGGAACCGATTTCTTTATTGTATTACTTAATACCTACAAAACTCTTCAATAAGAGGCACCACCGCGGCCGGTAAATAATAGCATAAAACATGTATAATAACATAGCATTTGGTTGAAATCGGAATGTACATAAAACATCAAACGAATCTATACCTACATACTGATTTACTAGCAGATCGAGACATTGAGGTCTTTACAGGGAAACCTCAGAACGAGGCGTATCGAATATTTGGCATTTTAATGTCATTAGTGCGACCCACGTGACTGCGCGGTGAATAAACTGTAATCAACGAGAGGTTCGAAAACAAATATCATAACTAGCAAAAATTATTAGGCTGTAAAATGTTAAAAGTTTTGTAAAACCAAACGTTTTCGACTTAGGAACCCTGAGTTTTACAAAACTTTAACATTTTATAGCCTAATAATTTTTACTAATTTTACCTTTAAGCAAACACATGTCAAATAAATCTCATAATGACCGGTGATTATCAAATTATCGACTGGAGTGATATCCTGAAACTAAGTCTTCGATGTAGACAAATGTGCACTCTGTACAATAACAAGAAAGCGCATGCACTCCGATTATTTACAACTTTACTGAAAATGGGAGAAACATATCTGGGTGCGCAGTGTGATCAGCTGTGATCTTCGAGTACTCAATACTGATAGTGTCTCAAATCTATGTCCAGGTGAATAAAACTAAAAGAATGCTTGGATTCATTCGCCGTACTATCTGAAAAAGCAACCTTTTAATAAAGTTCAGCCATACCAACATTGGAATCCGTTTACGTGACTGTTATTCGTTCTCATTTCGAGTAAACCGACTCTGAAATCTGGAGTCCTAAGACAGTTACCATGATAAGACGAAAGCCAGCTCTGGACCCTAAAGTCGCCTTAAGTTGTCTTAAATTACAGTATGTCGCCTTAAGTTGCATTGTGTTGCCTTATGTCATACTATCTTTCTGGACAGTTTTCGCTTAGACAGATTTAAATTGTACTAAGTCAGGCTAAGTCACACAGCCAAAGTCACAAAAACACAAGAACTAGTTGACGAGTGACTATAACACGCTTGGAATTAAGCTGGGGAAATTTTTATTAAATCACCTAAAACTGCCTAAAGTTGAATTGTATTTTCCATCGATTTTTCTTAAGTCGAGATAAGTCGCGGCGACTCGAAATAAGTCGCGGTGACTTAATGACCCGAAGTAGGCCAAGACGGAATTCAACGACGTGCGACACGACTTGTTTTGCCCAATCACGACAACAAAGAGCGCCTTAAAAGATTTGACCTTCTTCCACTGGTCTAGCGCATGAAGAAACTGAGTCAAAGATCCTACAACGTTTTTCAAACTGCAGAAACTTTCTCATTCAACTACTTTGGATTTTGTATATATACTAACAAAAGGCTTAGATGATTTCAAGTAATAAACTAAAATAACTAACAAAAAATAGGACCGTACCTTTTAACGCAAAATTTTTAAGCGAATATCTACCCGGCCGAGGAACTGAGAATGTTTTTCATGATGATACTCAGCGGAGAGGAGTAAGGGGGGTGGGGTGGTGCAGAAATAGACTATATCATAGTATATGGCTCTATAAAGATATCTTAGGCACGGGCCTGACATTTCTCGCGTCTTGTTTTGTAGAAGAAAACAAACCCATTCAGTATTGCAAGACAATTAAAATAACACAGCAGTAATGGCAGATTCAAAAATAGGATAAATGAAAAAGGTATAACTACAATGACATAAAGAGTGAATTATTTTTATCCAAATAGAAGTTGTGTTTTCCATTCACTGTTTGCTTGTCCAGGTGTTAACATCAGATGGGCTGTTTTCTTTTGTGCACAAAAAGCTTTTGTTTTTTTTCTTTAAAAAAACATTCTTGCAGTGCAACAACATTAACATTCGCTTGAAACGTCAATTTTAACAAATCTTAGACTGGCGTGAGATAGTTTTGCAAGTATTTCTTAAAATTATTCTTACTTTGTCTTTGGTCCTTGATGTAAAAGTGTTTTACACTATAAATGTAATTTCATATCTATATTATCAGTATCATTAATATTATCAAGGCATAAAATACTTGTTTCTCATCAAGTTTTAACGAACTGATTACAAACTAGCAATGGAAAACAACTGTCAACAATCCGGCAACTTTACATCGTTCTTTGTTTGGCATTACAAAGTAAGCGGGTCAGCGAAGTTAATGAAATGGTGCGCCGTGATAGTTGTCCTTCACTTCAGTGAAGACAAGCGAATAAGAATTGAGCCAGTGTCGGCTTTGGTTTCTCGGCTTTAAATGCAATGATCACGACCCGGCTGGCGCGACGCCATTAGAGGCCATTAATTTTGCCGAATTGCTCGAATTTAATAGTACTGAAAACAAGACAGTATACTGCCGAACTGGAATTGCTCGAATTTAATAGTACTGGAAACAAGGCAATATACCGCAGTAGCATCCATGTCACTTGTCCTGCCCACCCAAAGAGTCGTTTTACCATTGGTATCGTTTTGATATCAGCACAGTGATTGTTTTCTAATCACCCATTAATTGCAGGGCTGCGCAATCTAATCTTTATGTCAGCCACCGCATTTGCCCTCTATCAAAATACGTTCTCAGTTACACTCTTATCAGATACGCAATGTTGGAAGTTTTAAAAGTTCAACACGGTCTTAAATATAAAGTGAAGCGCGAATCTATGAGGACAGATAAATTGGTTTCAGTCCAATATATATCTATCCGGCATTTGTTTGCTCTTGCTCAAGCATTTATAATCCCAATCGGATACTTTGTTCGCAACTGCATTAACAGCTAAGCCCTCTAAATGGACTCGAACAATGTACAACAATTTGTATTTCCATTCGGCTTGACAAGCTATTGTACTCTGCTGTCAAATAATTGAAATGTTTCTCTTGACCGTGCTCAAGGTTCTGTTGTTAGCGTTACTCTGAATATATGTTCTCAAACAGCACGGTTGGTTGAATAAAATTGCCACTTGAAATCTTGAACTGTTATAACGTGGCAATAGGTAATCGCTAAAAGTGTTAATTCCGTTCTGTAAAACGCCACAATTGGCACTCCTCGCAGCAAAGCGTACTCCACTTTCCAATATTTGTGCTATGTATAAACAAGCGACACAAAACGAGATCAGCAGCTCGACTCACATTAATGTATTTACAATTGAAAATATTCTAATGCAAGATATGTCAAGGTTCATTGTGTGGCTGAATGCTGCTGTCATCGGTGTTTCTTCTTAGAAAAACATAGAAGAAAGAAAAACATCGAATATGTACAGGATATCCGTCGGCTAATGGTAAATGCGAAATTAATGTCTTGCCGTTTGCTGTTCCGACGTTCAACCTACAATATAAAGTATCAAAAACACTAGAAAAGTATCTGTGTTTCGGATAGTTTTCATCCCGGCAGCATTACTGTATTAATACGCTAAATTGGTGGTAATTGAGTAAAATCCGATTAACTGACAAATACATGCAAATTAAAACCATTAGGGTGATCGATACGAAATGGTTTGAATGACGATCTCTAGAGGCACTGGCGGCGTCTGATGCACATGGCTTAATATCTCGTTGGTCTTATAGGAAACTGAGATTAAATACTTCCTTATCGAAATGAAATCGAAAATGTGCGTAATCTCTAAACCGGAGATCTTTTCAGTTGAAACAATTTCATTTGTAATTGTTGTAGCGACTTGTCGTGCCTTTTCAGCTGTGTGTCTTAGAATAATATAGTTCATTTAGTTGAACATGATAGCCGCACTATTTATCACAATCACGCCTCTATCGTTTGTGTACGGATACATTTATATAAAAAACACGTCTACAACTCGTGGCAATTACAATAATCAAGAATTAGATAAAACATTAACAAACTAGAAACAACCTCTGACAGAACTTCGACAGGAAGTTGGAGTCTTCTCCAGTAACAAAGCACACCCTAAATGATACGAATCAACAAACTAGCGTTAATGGATACTGAAATGTGACAATCAACAAAGCCATGTCACTTCGACTCCTCTGTGTGCTCTGACTATTGAGAAGGAATGTGACGGCTGGGAGGCAAGGCTTTGTCAATCTCGAGCTGGGAGAGCACACGTACCAATATAGAATCAGCAAACAGACAGTGTTTGAGAAAATAGCTTGAACAAGACAAAGTCCTGCACAAGAGCTGGAGGATGAACAACGATCAAGAGCCAGAAGAAAGGCAAAGAGTTTCTTCTTTTCGTATCGAAGATATTCTGGCCAGTTCCCCAACGCATTCGAGTTCAACATCTGGGCACAACGTCACAAGTCTTCCAATTCAGACATCCCCGTGTAATCTGAGTTTTGGAGTCGAGAGAATTCTTGCTGCGCAAGGGATGTTTGGCCTCAGTTCTTCACACCGCGGTAAGTTTATTTCTATATCTTCCTAGTCGTTGTTTACTCCAAGAAACACTTCACGAATTTTATTGTGTATCTCAGCTCCCGACAATGGACTCGAGAGTCGAAATATTACAATCAATTGATTAGAAATGGCTAACGATGCAGCGTTCCTATCTTCGTACAGCTTTCGATACAACAAGTATGCAAAAAACGCTGCCATGCTATTCTTCTCTTTAGTAATGGCACCTAGGTACTTTTGAAGAGCACAACTTTAGTTGAATTTAATTTAGACAGTCAGTAACTGGTAATAATATGGAATCTATATTTGGGAGAGAACTTTGCTTTTGGCGGCCTGAAAAAGCTTTGAGCATTTCGGCACCTCTTGTTAAACGATACAATTCTTTGTCGAATCAGATATGAAGATTCAATTCCCGTTGCTTCCCTTTTGACGCTTGAACTAATGGATTTGAGTTTACACAAGATACAACGTCCATCCGACGGGATGTATAGGAAAGTCTTTTCTGTTGCTTGACCATCTAAAACGGTAATATCATGAATTGGAAATTTAATCCGTTTATAAAAGCCTAGAAAACGGTTTATTTCCATTTTGTAACCTTTTATTACGGTTTCATGTAGCAAGTTATCAATAGGGGAAATAATCGAATATCTTTTCAAGAGATTTCGATCTCGTCGGCCCCACAGTTGCCTGTTGATTGTGAACAATTCGTTTACTGTGCATTGTGTATGGCGCGTTCTTGGCGGAAGTCGCCACTTCGCTTAAAATTAAAGGCTGAAGTGGAAACCGCAGGACAATAAATAAAGATTAAGATGATCAGTGGAATGGTGATTCGCAAGGCTTACTGGTGTACCACCAGCGGGAATCTGATTTGGAAACAGTTTGCATGATATGACCAGACGCAACTATAGTCCCTGCATGAACACACAGCATAACTCAAATTTTTTGTTTCGAGCTAGGGATTCGAAGACGCTCTTCGGAATAATTCGTAGTTTTACACAAATTTCTTCTCAAAGTCCTTTTTGGTGTATAGTTTAGAAAGGTTTCTTTAGATAGTTTCTAGTCTTGGCTGGCATGACAGCTCGATAATTTGATACTTTCTAATGGTCGAAAACATAAATATGAAAATCTTCTTGGCAAATAATGGAACCTAATTCTATAATTTATCAGATTTATTAGGTTGTGCAACATTACCTTCTATTAAATACATAACCTTTTTATAGATCACTAAAACCTGGTAAACATTCATTTCGCAACGCAGTGATCCTCATACAAAGTCAGCGAACGACTCCAAGTATGGGACAGAGAAAAAGACACAACACGCTTTTTATTCTTGTATTTGTAGACTGTAAAGCTTCTGGTTATGGTTTAAAATCTTCAGTTCCAAGTGAGGCGCATATTTGAACTCTGACGCATTCGGTCATCTTGAGTTTGTTGTCCTTGTTCTTAATTCTCATACTGAAGACAATACAAACCTTTACTGATATTTCAAATCTCACACTAGTTGGTCGTCAGGAGGTCTGTGCAATGATTAAATTTCTGAACAAAGTGAACATTTTGAGCATTGTTTGATCAGTTCTACTGTTTGGTTTTCCTTAGACGGTCTGTCTATGCTTAAGAAAATATCAGTCTAAACCAAGCGATAAACTAATTTAAATCAAAATCTTTGCCATCCTTGACTGATAATAATGATGACTACAACACTACAGCAGTAAGCGAAGTAATAATTCAACAAATAGCAATTGAGATGGAGTTCGCGATTTTACAATGGGTTTGATTCTACCCAAGGCCAACACAATAATGTCTATTCCTTGGCAAGAATGGGTTCAATTTCGATCAAATAACAAATCATTATAAACTTAGTAACATAGTGTTTAGTTGTATTGCAGGAAAGTACTAAGCGAATTATGAACATGTTGGCTATGAAGTACTGCAGTTGGGTGCGGTCACGCATTGTGGGACGATTTTAATGAAACAATTACAAAAAACTTCTCAAAAATCTACTAAAGACTATAAAGCCAGCAATTTAACTGAATTGCCCAAACCCCGGCGACCGGGAAATAAGGATTGACGTAACAAAAAGACGTCTTAATTCTCTTATGTACGAAAGCCTTTTTAGAATATACTTTTTGATATCAAGATGACCACAGCTGTTCCTATAGTGTGAGTTTACTCAGCGTGGTGGGGGAAAACTGTACGTGCCATTTATTGTAACTATATACGTCAGTAAAATCGATACACCAAGAGCAATCCTGTAAGAAAAAATAATAATCAACGTTATAAAGTGTAGTGGATCTAACTGATCATTTATTAAACAAGATTAAGAAACATGTTCATACTAAACGCTGAGCCAACCGCAAGTTAAAAATCCGAAGGAATTCCAATCAGTTTGATCATAAAGGACGGGTGTGCATGTCAGTGTGAACGACAAAACACAAGAAAAACAAAGCCCAGAGATTCTATAATCATTCATGTGAAATGTGCGAATGCTCAGTCCACTGATTTGTTCTTTGTTTCATACTCTTATATTTCTTAATAAGACATTATTGTTGTTTTTATACTTTTATTTTCTTTCTAAGTTGTCCTGGGTTAAAGTCTCATTTTTGATAAAAATTTTCATTGTTTGAATATTGAGAAAAAAATTCGCATGGACACGTTGGCTAATCAAGACGTGCAAAATGATTGTTTATTATGAGTTTTCGACAACTGCTTCAATAATTAGACTTTTCTCTTTTTAATAGTATATTTTTAGCAACGCAAGGGTTGAGATGTTTTGCTGAAAGTTCATCATGTCGAAGCTGTGCAATCAAGAAAAATGTTTTAAAAGCCGACGCTCGTTACAGTGAAAGCAAACTAAATAGCCAGACGAAACGACTCAACTATCATTATCAACCAAACCCAGCTATCAACAGCTATAATTGAGTAATTGGCATATCTAAGCTTTCTTCAACCCGTAAAATCCTTCATATTGAATGACATTATGATTATGATATTGATAACGCGAAGAGATTCAAGGCTCCACTGTTATCTCCTTCAGTCAGAAAACTGAACTGAAACAATTGCTGTAGCCATGGCTACTAATTCAATGGTTCCTGAAAATATGGATGGTCTTTAATGATGTGGGTTAGTAACTTTTCAATTGGAAATTTTATAGACGCAGTTATTCCCAGATACCTCCACGATCAGTTTGACTTTTAGAATACCTAGTAGAAGGAATCTTTTCTTAGTTCTTGGGGTAAATTGTGAATGGAAGAAACTTATCACAATAAAAGATTGCTAGTAACATTCCAACTGACTTAAACGATATTCAAACTTATCTGAATTATTCGACCTATGCTGCTTCTAAGCGATGTAGGTATTAAAGTGACTGGAATAAAAATTCGAAAAGGGTGAACTGAAATGAATCGCATGTTATTTAGTAAAATGTGAAAGGAATCACAAATGCAGAGAGTAAAAATAAATCAAGTGAATGCCATAAACAGAATTGGTCCGATGGCTTTCCGAATAAATTTCGGCTTTGGAAGATCGACTTTCCTTCTAAAAGCCAAAGAAAGGAAACTCACTCGCGTCATCAGTTAAGTTGAATACATTTGAACAGCAAGAATTCCCTGCATTCCTGTAGTGACAAGTCTTCAAAGAATGCGAGTGTGCATTGAATAAAAATAGAACTATGCTTAACACAATCGTGTACGCGTTTGGTCTCTAATATAAGAGGTCAGTTTATCTTGACGTGTTGTAAATCCCAAGTGGAACGCTAATGCATTTACGTACCCATTCACGGTATACGTTTGTCGTTTTCAAGAGTGTGCAACCTGCTCGATTCTTTTCATAGAGAGATGCATAATGGTTTCAGACCTTTGTAACACGTAGTTTCTTTTCTTCTCGGCAGTCCGTTTCTCTGTTTGCTTTCCTTTGTTTAATTCCCAGGGAAGGTGTAATGACTGTCTATAGTCACAGCTTACAAAAACAAACACTTTCTTCGTTTAGCACTGCAATTAATAATAATGAGATTAGCTTGGATTTGATGAATCGGGTTGTTTGTAAGAAACAGAAACAAAAAACGATGAGGTCAAGATGTTCGACTGAGCTTTAACAAGGCTCCCTTTACTGCTGAAATATCAACAACACAGCTTTAGTCGTTGTATTATCTGTACGTAAATGTAATACATACAGTATTGATTAACATGTACACAATTTCAACATTTATTACAATCCATTTAACCGCAGAATTTAATAACAAAGTTACCACCTTATTAAGGAATGACCACACACGGCGATCGATTGAAACACCTTTTTTACTCCAAGAGGCAAAGGGCAAATGAGGATTGATAATCATTGGACACGGGGGTGGATCCAACTGTCAATGTTGTTAAAGTTTATGATAACGAACCTCTGACACTCATTATCTTTCGAACGAAAAAGGAACTTGCATTCTTTATGCATTTAGAATTCTGAGGTATTGAATTTGGGCAGATAAAAAAGTGAAAGTGTGCTATTTTAGTACTGACGAATAGTTTGATTTAAAAGGATTAAGGTTCGGCCACACACACCGACTAACAGCGGTCAACAAGACACACTGATTCATTCCTCGAACCAGTCAATTGGCCAATCGCTGTAAGTATTAAGTGTATTCAATGTGGTTAGAAAAAAAGCTATATAAATCTTAAAATAATGTTTGTGACGGAGCACATTAGACTTTTATTTTAGCAACTGAACAAAGGAATAAAGAATAACGCGTTAGTCAGCTTTGAGACGAGCTTTGATATATAAGGTCACAAACTATGCCCGCCAAACGGGCAAACTACCACGTATTTTAGTTTTACCTAAAATGAAAGTTAATTTGACAAGCCGAGCATGATTTAGTTTGAGGTTTGGATAATGTATACTGATTTAAAAAGCCGGAATCAGAGGTATAATATCAACCATAATCTTTCCAAAAATGCCGGCTCTAAGAGCACAGCGATTAAAACTTATCGAACCACACTGGAAAATGGAGGAAAGATGATTTCACTCAAAAGGTTTGTTTTGAAATGGCAGCTGTTGCGCATTTGCGATAACTACGATATTAATACTCATCCGCTGAGTTTTTCTTAACTGAAAGTCGTACTGACTCTTTAGACCTCTGAATTTGTTGAAATAGTTAGCATTTAATACTAATTCTACCTTTCAAGATCAAAAAAAGGAATGGCGATTTTATAGGGTTTCAACAGCTGATCCAAATGTTGAGATTTCCTTACTTTATGTGAAATCGGGGTTTAGCGTGATAGTATATAGTAGGCGGTCAGACCAGCCGGGAAACTAAGCGAATTATGAGTTCAACTCTGGTTATTCACTTCATAACTCTTTACCGCACAAGCTATTGGTTCATCATGATACATTCCGCTTGTTTGAATCGTTTATTGTTTTTACATTCTTTCTTACCTTCATGTAATGCATTACATTTTGAAATCAAGGTTACCCGAATCCTGGTCAATATCAAAAGGCGGTAAAACGTTTCACTTTTCAGTGTAACAAATGAGTAATCATTATAAACTATCGGATTTGAAGAAAACATGATCAAGAAATGAAGGGCAAATATTATTCACTTTGATACTAAAAATATTTTCAACCAAAATAGTGTGCGTAGAGGTTGTTGGAGAAGATGTAGTCGAAATAGATAAGGTGGTTTTCGAAATTTTGTGAGAGAATGTCACTGAAACGTCCATAAAAATAATATTTCCTATCCTCGTTTTTATCTAGAGCGGACTTATGACCACGTGTATTCTCCGTATTCCTGGCAAGGAAAATTCGGCTTGGAATATTTTGTAGAGTAACCTGCAAAGAAGCTCCAAAATGCGGTCAAAATGTTTCTGAACTGAACGTCTTTTCAGTACATCTGATATTGGCAGTCTCTCTTGAAGAAAGCTCACTAAAACTTCGTTTTTTAAACAGTACAAAACTGCTGTAATGTTCTTTCTGATTTAAAGTTTCATTAAAAGCTTGAACAATTGCTGAAAAAGCAAAATTTTGATAAAAAACGTAATAATAAAATATTAATCGATTTCACCGTTTATTTGTTATCATATTATCGCAGTAATTAGACGGAAAGAACTACAGACTGAATACAAGTTAAAATGTCTGGTTTATATTTCCATTTTTGTGGTTTATTAACAAGAAAATACAGATTACGAAATAAAGTTAAACATATTTCTAGGTTTTGGATATTTGCAAGATAAAGGCATTATTTTGCCAAATAAATACAATAGGTTCTGTGTGAACCCTGTAACATGACTTTCTTCTCTTGGTCAGCGTAGCATTGACCGTGGACCTATTTTATTGAAAATTGACAAACCACTAAGTCAGTAAGTGCCTTTACAGTTTCATCTACCAAGTCAGTCAAACAATCAAACTTGTGAGAGAAACATTCAAACAGTTCACAGAAGACTAGATGCAACAAAGAAACAATTTTAAGTTCTGAACCACACAATTGTACAACTGCATGCAACTCTCTGTACAAGTGAAGAATGAAATGGATGAAAAAGTACATAGGATAACAAGACACGCCATGAATGATCAAGATGTCGCCACCTTAATGGCTCCAAGCTAGAATTATTTAAATGCTGTATTCGTAAGGTAATGAAGTTCTTTTTATCAAAGCTAGACATGAGTACCGGGTTTCAAAATATACGAACAAAAAAGGTGCACGGAATGTTTTTGATATAATAAATGTTTTTAAAATAAGAACAAAACCGCTGTTGAGAAGAAACTGAATGTGCCGAAGTTATCTTATTTGTGAGTAACAAAAATTTATCACAAAGCATACTATGATAATCCGGACATGTGAAATGCCCCCAAGTTACCGTGCATGTTGCCACTGATTTCCCCCGTATTTTATTTTTAAATAAAACACTTTTCAGTTTGTGTCGAACTTCAAACACATTTGGAGCAGGTACCAACACAATAATTAAATTATGAAAATTAAGCGATAATGATTTAGATCTACAATCGTGTAAAGATCAAATATCTAAAGACTATTAGCACAACCAAATTACTGCTTTTGTGATAGGTCTTTAATTAAATATTTCCGGGAATATGCGCTTTCTCTTCCTTTGTTTTCACCATATTCTGCTATAGGACTTCAATTAGTCGCTGTTGAAATGGAAAAAAATTAATGGGCAACTGTTGAAAGTACGGGGAACTAAAACACAGATGTAACAAAAGCGAGTGTACTTGAAAGGCGAACTGTCAATGCCAAGTACACACGGTTAGGTTGGTTGTATTGTCTCCTAATGAACTCTAAGATAATTGAGACATTTTATACCATTGAAAAGCGAATTAATGTCACCTTCGTCTGCAAATTATTAAGAGCATACTTTGTCCAGTCACAATGCCAAAGTTATTTCACAAACAAGAAGAGCTTCAAGAAAGACAAACCTCGAAACATCTCGGCCAGAACAATAAACAACAGGTGTTCATTGCAAAGAGAAGGAATCATTCGATCGACAGAACTGAACAAATCAATATCTATTAATGGTGTGCAATCCCGCCCATGGCAGTAAATTGATACACCAGCATAACAACCTGTACTCAGTAATACAAGTTACTCCGACAGCAATTGCCAGTCACCTGACAGATCAAAATTATGGGCGGCAGTGAAATGACGTTTGTACTATTGATGTGTACAGAGTGATAGCGCACATGAATTGAAATACCAGTTCCATTATCTTTTTCAGCACTAAACCAAAGGCTACTAAAGTTACAACTAATTCGCAAATTGCATGCATTTTTGAAATGGGATAAAATTTCTACCAATGATATATCGATAGAAGTGAAAAGTAACCCAAATAACAGGTCTGCAAGGCACAGGAGAGGTCTGCAAGGCACAGGAGAGGTCTGCAAGTCACAGGAGAGGTCTGTAAGGCACAGAACAGGTCTGTAAGGCACAGGACAGATCGGTAAGGCACAGGACAGATCTGCAAGGCACAGGACAGGTCTGCAAGGCACAGGACAGGTCTGCAAGTCACAGGAGAGGTCTGTAAGGCACAGGACAGGTCTGTAAGGCACAAGACAGATCTGTAAGGCACAGGAGAGGTCTGTAAGGCACAGGAGAGGTCTGTAAGCCACATGAGAGGTTTGTAAGGCACAAGACAGGTCCGTATTGCACAGGAGAGATCGGTAAGGCACAGGAGTTGTGTGTAAAACATACGATAGGTCTGTAAGGCACAGGACAGGTTTGTAAGGCACAGGACAGATCCGTATTGCACAGGAGAGATCGGTAAGGCACAGGGGAGGTCTGTAAGTCACAGGAGAGGTCTGTAATTAAGGCACAGGAGATGTCTGTAAGGCACAGGAGAGATCAGTAAGGCACAGGAGATGCCTGTAAGGCACAGGAGAGATTGGTAAGGCACAGGAGATGTCTGTAAAACACAGGAGAGGTCTGTAAGGCACAGGACAGGTTTGTAAGGCACATGACAGGTCCGTATTTCACAGGAGAGATTGGTAAGGCACAGGGGAGGTCTGTAAGTCACAGGACAGGTTTGTAAGGCACAGGACAGATCCGTATTGCACAGGAGAGATCGGTAAGGCACAGGGGAGGTCTGTA
>JANSTR010031120.1:0-13497 GCA_025434805.1 Antipathozoanthus remengesaui | reverse complement strand
TTTTGGCGGGCGGAGAAAAAGGCCCTGGCATCGGCTGGTCACGTGATCAACCAAACACCCGAAAATCTTGGGTGAATAAAATTATCGTGCGCGAAGAAGATGGCGGATTTATGCAATAATTTGACTGTCCTTCATCGTCTTGGATGGGCGCTGAACAAGGGAAATTTCCGTTCTGACCACATGTTGAAGGGCCATGATATTATCGCCGTTCTTCCGACTAGTGGTCTTGGCATGTCGTTGTTCAATCAGTTGGTAATATTCATCTCATCGTCTGAACTGGGGATACGATAGAGAAGTTATCTTGAATTGAGGGTAGGGTCTCTCAGTGTACCTTCAGCTAGTAAGATAAGGGTAATCTCAACTGGGATATGATATACAGGTAACGTTAAATTGAGGGTGGGTCTGCCAGTGTACCTTTAGCTGGTAAGATAAATCTTTGTTAATCTCAGCTGGGGATATGATAGAGAAGCAACTCTGAACAGTGGCAGAAGAACTGCGTCATTAGAGTGGAGATAAGGAGATGGACGTCTACCATTAGAATGACTGTAATCATGACAAACTAAAATTTAGAACGTAGCACCAATTTTGAACGTCCCCATTTTGTGACTTGACAACTACCTGTTAATAGAAGTTGTTTGGCTTTTTTCACTAGTTTCCATAAGAAGGCATTATATTTATATAAAAGAGTTTGTAACATGATCTTACCAGTATCTTATGTTTTATTTATTGATCTTGCAATGTGTAACACTACATAATGTATCAATCTAAGCTTGGTGAGACGGACAAGCTATTTCTGGACAAGTCATGGCATCGGGCAGCTGCGATCCTACTTGTCGAGGTATCCGCGTTGAGGTTACCCAGCAGCCCTGGCGGTATTGCACATGAAGCATTCAAAGATGAAACGAGTCTGCTGCAGCAGGTTGGTAAATGACGTGTTGGAAGCCAATCAGAGTTCCAGTAGGCACATCAGATACTAAACACGTATTAGCATTGGAATAACAGCCAATCAGAGTTCCAGTAGGTACATCAGCTACTAAACACGTATTAGCAGATTGTAAAGTAATGCATGGACTGCGTCAGCGGATAGGTAAAACGTATAATAAAATCAACCAAGAGAGTTGACAAAAGTTTTCTGCCCGGTAAGGTTAGAAGAAAGGTGACGTTTCAAGCGTTAGCTCTTCTTCATCGAGATACTCTGACGAAGGGTTTCAGCTTTCTATTGTTTTCTCAACCATTGGTTGATTTTATGGTACTTTATAACTCTTCTCTTCCGAGTGAGATTTAAGGTGCACTAATATGAAGGATTAATCTCCTGATGATTGTGGCTTCCACAACAGTTACTAACATCAAAGAAAATGATCGTGGATAAAAAGTACGATAATGAATGGTGAGGATAATGCACTCTTAGCAGCAGACAAACTTTGAATAGTGGTGCAACTTCGTGTAGTTCATGAAGTGTTATGGAGAATACTGTTCGGTGGCACGTTGTAGCAGTAGACAAACTTTGAATAGTGGTGCAACTTCATGTAGTTCATAGAGTGTTATTGAGAATACTGTTCGGTGGCACGTTGTAGCAGCAGACAAACTTTGAATAGTGGTGCAACTTCATGTAGTTCATAGTGTTATGGAGAATACTGTTCGGTGGCACGTTGTAGCAGCAGACAAACCTTTAATAGTGATGCAACTTCATGCAGTTCATCGAGTGTTATGGAGAATTCTGTTCGGTGGCACGTTGCTTGCTGTTGGTAACTATATCAGTATATGTTTTGCTGTCCCACTGGCCAGGTAACCCAAATAGCTGCGTCATCATACAGCAAACTGGTTCAACAGACTGAGGAGCAGCAGCTCGCTGATTGGTTGTGGGAAGTAATGATGTCACTGAGGTTACATGACAGCGATATGCCTACCCCTGCACTTCATGCTACCGAATCAAGTGACACAGAGGAGCTGCCACTTGGTACTTCAACCGCTTGTGTGATACTATAACATAAGATGCAGTTTGTAACTCTTTTATTTCTTGTACGTGTTATGTTATGTCTTATTGTGGTATACATGGCCCTTTATGTTGTGTTATGTTATTCCATTTTATATTTTGCTATGTGTTACCATGTTATGTTCTGTTACCTTATGCCATGTTGTTCGATGCCATGTTATATTTGCTATGTGATGCCATGTTAGGTTGTGTCATACGATGCGATGCTGTAGTATGCTCTGTTATATCATGTTATATGTGATGTGCAGCTGTGTTGTTCTGTTCTGTTCTTCGTGATATTATGCTGTGCCAGCTTGTGCTGTACCATGTTTGCGGTTTGTCTTTCTTGATTTTACGTGGTGTGAGCTGTTTTTTCTTTGCAATGCAATGCTATGCTAGTTAGTGTTAGTGAACTCTTGTAGGCTAGTTTCTAAGAAAAACTAGCTTTTCTACCTCGACGAGTAAGCCAAATGATAGGATGGATAAATTAAAAGTTGATGCGTCCTGTGTTTCGCCATGACGGTGGTAAACTGAGTGCTAGCCCTTCGTTAGAGCAAAGGACATCAGCTGAGCGCTAGCCCTTCATTAGAGCAAAGGACGTCAGCTGAGTGCTAGCCCTTCGTTAGAGCAAAGGACGTCAGCTGAGTGCTAGCCCTTTGTTAGAGCAAAGGACGTCAGCTGAGCGCTAGCCCTTCGTTAGAGCAAAAGACAAAGGATGTCGGCTGAAACTTTTCACCCTCACGGCGAAACACACAACAAATCAACTGACAGTTGATCTTTGCTATCATTTTGGTAGCTCATTCTTTACCATACTACGGTATGTTCATGTTCTGTCTTACTTGCCATGCAAAGTATTCACTGACTGTCTGCACAGCTGTGGTGTGATTGGCATTCTTAGTCATTGTTATTCGTTGTTATACCATTCTTTGTGCTATCACGATGTGTATTCTGTTTTGTTTTAGTATGCCATTTTTTCGCAATGCTTTGTCGTGGTGTCTTGCTGTGGCATACAGCACTCCTAATATTGCGTTTCTCTACTGATCTAATCAATTGCAGTATGATGTATGCTTTGCTGTGGTGCACACCCACTGCGCCTAAAACTACAACGAAGATGTATGCACTACAGGCTAAAGTATGAAAGCAATCATTCAGTTCAGAAACTAAACTGACCTATTTCCCACAATACTGTTTACTAGCTCCTGACGAGCCAAACGTAGGTTTTGGAGGGCTGGTGCAGGCTCTGACATCACACCGTGCATTGGACATGTATACAGACGGTGTACTGAGTCACGTGGCCAGGGCTGTGAAGGCAGGGGGACCGCTGGCTTGTTATGTGGCAATAGCGATTACTACAGTTGGAACAAGGTAAAAAACATAAATGTCTTCCCGAACCTTGTTGTGCCTTAACCTCTTATTATCCGGGTGTGAGGTCCATGCAGAATTTAGTTATCGAATGAATTTTTTCCCTTGCTTTTATGGCCCAAGCGCGAAGCGAACGAGGCTACTAAAATATTTATTATATATCTTTGTTTAAAAATGTAAACAAACTAGAGGTCCGTATAGCAACTTCCGGACCTGAAACTGACCAATCGCAGCGCACGAAATCAGTCAACCATATAATAAACAGTTTTACTTAAGTGGTAATCAATGTTAGCTTTTGTGAGGTGCGTTTTGTGTGCAGAAGTTGTTGAGACCAACTCTTTTTATCACTTATCTAACTGAATTTTATGTCAGTGGTATGAATATTGTAATCAGCATGATTTTTATTAGTGTTTAACCTTTTGAAATAGAAAAGAAGTCGGTTTTAAGATTTTGTACTCCGGCTATTTAAAAGTAGTAATATTACTATTTCAAAAATCTAATTAAATAATTGTTATCAATGTGAGAAGTAGTAACAGTAGTAATAGTAGCAGTAGCAATAGTAGTAGTAATTGTGGTAGTAGTCATGGTAGTAGTAGTAATCGTGGTAGTAGTCGTGGTAGTAGTAGTAATCGTGGTAGTAGTCGTGGTAGTAGTAGTAATCGTGGTAGTAGTCATGGTAGTAGTAGTAATCGTGGTAGTAGTCATGGTAGTAGTAGTAATCGTGGTAGTAGTCATGGTAGTAGTAGTAGTCGTGGTAGTAATCGTGGTAGTAGTAGTAATCATGGTAGTAGTCGTGGTCGTAGTAGTAATCGTGGTAGTAGTCATGGTAGTAGCAGTAATCGTGGTAGCAGTAATCGTGGTAGTAGTCGTGGTAGTAGTAGTACTCGTGGTAGTAGTCATGGTAGTAGTAGTAATCGTGGTAGTAGTCATGGTAGTAGCAGTAATCGTGGTAGTAGTCATGGTAGTAGTAGTAATCGTGGTAGTAATCGTGGTAGTAGTAATAATAACTGTACATAGTAATGTATAGTGATTCTTCTCCATGCAGTCCTGATCAGTTTGTTGGTGAAGGCTTAGCCCACCTGACTGTGATTATTCAAGAGAAATGCTATGATGCCGTGTTCAGGACCCTAGCAAATGTTGTTCCACTGTTCTTCTCTTCACCAGAGAAATTGCTACGAGAAAGCAAGTATGTCTGCTGTGTACATTTTAAAGCCTGGTTTTGATATGTATTAAAACTCCATCCATCCTTTGAGCAGCGCTATTGACTCTTACCTGTTAAAAACCGTCGACTTTGTTTCCTAACATTAGTAATAAAATATCGTGATTTATTGTTTCAAAAACTTTAACAGACATGAGCCGATTTTATTGTTTGCCTCGTAGAGGCTTTGTTTCCTAACATAATCGTGGTTATGGTTAAAAAATCTTTACCACACATAAACCGAATTTGGCGCGTGAGGAGTTTGTTTTAACACCATTACGACTTGATGAGTAAGTTCTTCAGATTGGGTAAATACTGTGAAAGAATTACTGCTGTTGTCACAAGCTTCTTTTTCTCAGAAGAAAATCTTCTGAGTCGTTAACGGGAATCTAACGCATGACCCTCTGATTAACGACTACTTATGTTTTTTAAACGTCACTACAGATTGAGCGGAATTTATTGTTTGTGCGTGAATTGGCTCGTAAGGAGTTCATACGTCTACCATGAAATTGGAAGACAGATTTTTCTGCATCATTGCGTATATGTGCTGTGTTGCTTAATAGCTGTGGTAATCGTAGAGTTTTGATGAATTTGATGTAGATAGTTTAAACTTGTTGTTTATTCAGATTTGTCAAAGCGCTCCACCATTTGACGCAGTTGGATACAATCAATGCAGGATATGCTGAGAAACTTCTACAGTACAATACAACAGGGAATAACTGCAAGAAACTATCTGGAATCATTCAGGTACCATAACATGCTGTTAGGTGACCAATCTGATATTGAGTAATTGTATATCAGGAATAGACACTGACTTACATAACATCCACCGTCCCAGGCTACAGGTGCGACCGGTACTCTATATATTCCCTGTACTAGTATCCCATATTAGTCTACTTTAGACTATTAGATAACATCCACCATCCCAGGCTACAGGTTTGTCTGATACGCTACATACTCCCTGCACTAGTATCCCATATTAGTCTACTTTAGACTATTAGATAACAGCCACCGTCCTAGGCCACAGGTTTGTCTGGTACACTACATACTCCTGCAGTAGTATCCTATGATAGTCTACCTAAGACAATAAGATGACATTCACCATCTCAGGCCACAGATGCGTTTGATACACTTCATACTCCTGCATTAGTATCCTGTGTTAGTCTGCCCACGACTATTAGATAACAGCTATCATCTCGGCCCAAAGGTGCGTTTGATACACTACATGCGCCCGGCAGTAGTATCCTATGTTAATCTGCCTACTACTGTTAGATAACAGCTACCATTCCAGGCCACGGCTGCAATTGGTAGACCATATAGACACTTACAGATAACTATTAAATAACAGCCAGGTAACTGTAGTATCTTTGTTTTATCTATGAAGAGTCACGTTGATAGGTTTCAAGCACCGGGAACCATCGGACGGCAAGGTGTCATAGAATTCTGGCTGAAGGCTCTCTTCACCCTCCCCCAGTGGTACAGGTTAGTAAACCATCGTTTGCTGTGTCCCCTGGACCTCTTTTGTCTACATAGCTACATAATTCCTGTTCTTCGCCCTCCCCCAGTGGTACAGGTTAGTAAACGATCGTTTGCTGTGACCCCTGGACCTCTTTTGTCTACATACACCGTAGCTACATAATTCCTGTTCTTTACCCTCCCCCAGTGGTACAGGTTGGTACATCGTTGTTTGCTATGACAGCTGGACTTCTAGTGTAATTCTTGATGAAGTTTTTGTTTTCCCTACTCTGATAACCATTGGATGTCGGGACAGCCGAACGATCCATCAGTGTGAGAAATTAAGAAATTCGTGATAATAAAAGGCCAAGTTCGCAAAAACCAGTTAGTCTTTTTGCTGTGTTACTTTCTGTTATACGTTCTTCAACAACAAGTGAATAGAGTGATTAGTACCAGCCCCCTGTAGTATCTGTGAAAAGTAAACGAGACAGGTGGGTACTTAAGAACATTTTTTTAGTAGCACCTGATTGAGCTTTTAGCAACTGATTAGAAAATACAAGACATCAGAGACAGGGTTGCAAAATAATAAATATTTTCAACATAGGATTGAACCGAGCCGTGTTTGTCCTCCTTATATATGACCTGCTCCGAATATGTGGCTTCATAGTTTATTTGGCTTAGCATCGAACTAGCAACAATGAGATCATGGGTTCAATCTCGTTAATAGATTAAAATATTACAGTAGTTGTCAGCCTCTTTCAAAAATAATATTCACTACTAATATCTTTATATTGAACGAGAGGAGAGAAGTTTTTCTTCTGTGTCGAGTTACCTGTCATTTCACTCGTTAAACTTGCAGGAATACTTTTTATCTTGGTATATTCACAGGGTACCTAATCAATATCACAACACTCGCAATACTCACAGGAATACCTTTTATCTTGGTATATTGACAGGGTACCTAATCAATATCACAACACTCGCAATACTCACAGGGATACCTTTTATCTTGTTATATTCACAAAGTACCTAATCAATATCACAACACTCGCAATACTCACAGGAATACCTTTTATCTTGTTATATTCACAAAGTACCTAATCAATATCATTGTACTCGCTATACTCACAGGGATACCTTTTATCTTGTTATATTCACAAAGTACCTAATCAATATCATCGTACTCGCAATACTCACAGGAATACCTTTTATCTTGTTATATTCACAAAGTACCTAATCAATATCATCGTACTTGCAATACTCACAGGAATACCTTTTATCTTGTTATATTCACAAAGTACCTAATCAATATCATCGTACCTCGCTATACTCACAGGGATACCTGTTACCTTGTTATAGTCACAAAGTACCTAATCAATATCATCGTACTCGCAATACTCACAGGGATACCTTTTACCTTGTTATAGTCACAAAGTACCTAATTAATATCATCGTACTCGCTATACTCACAGGGATACCTTTTATCTTGTTATAGTTACAAAGTACCAAATCAATATCATCGTACTCGCTATACTCACAGGGATACCTTTTACCTTGTTATATTCACAAAGTACCTAATCAATATCATCGTAGTCGCTATACTCATAGGGATACCTTTTATCTTACTCGGTTTATTCTATGTTCACAGGGATACCTGTATTCAATTTCTTCTTGATTGCCTTATGAAAGCAGCTTTACGGATTGATGGAGGATTGGCTGTTGTACAGACGCAGCTGATGGATGCGTTTAAGGTTGGTTTCCAAATTTCCCTCTGTTTTTATGTGATGTCATTGTACAGAGACAAAATGAGAAGAGTTGCGAGGTAAACCAACCCAATTGTTTGAGAATGAGTCCTACACCTTCTTGTAAGGGCATTTGAGAGAGAGTGAGAGAGTTTTGGTAGTGCTTGTTTACTAGATGCTGCGGCTCAAAGTTAATGCCTCAAACGTCAATTTTCTAAAATTGTTTTAGCAACCCTATGTTGATTTTATTATACGAGAAACTTTTCCTAAAGATACGGTCTTTCTTAAAGGATAGTTGGAGGAGATTCTATCGGGTAGTTCTGAGAACTGATCACAATTTCCCAAGTGTTAAAATATCGTAAAATGCCAGTAAGTGATATACACAACCCATTATTGTAGAATATTGATGAGAACATTTCTTGTCGTTATTCAGGTTGTGCTGAAAGAGAGCGGTAGTCAGGGAGTCATCTCTTCTCTTCTCTCCTGGGTATCGCTCAGCTCCACAGGACCACCAGTGCTGTGGGATATCAAGGTTTGTCTATCTGTAGTTATACCTTTATCCAAGCTGTGGTATAAAGTAGTTATTTAATATGTATTATAGATTCTCATACTTCTGCCTTCTTTGAAGGATGACCCAGACTACAGTTACTACGCATATTGTGTGCTGTGCATGGAGGATCAGCTGGAGGTGAATTCAGGACTGAGAATAGAGATGGGCAAGCGATTGTTGAAGAAAGATAGTGTTACAGTTGACCACGCATTGAAGGTAATGTAGTCGCTTGGGTAAATATTGGATAACACTGCGTAATGTGGGTTAATATAGGGAATGTAAACAATAGACCACTCACTGAAGGTAATGTAGTCGCTTGGGTCACGTAATGTGGGTTAATGCATGGAATGTAAACAGAAGGGTATGCATTGAAGGTAATGTAGTTACTTGCATTAATATTGTGTATCTTAGCCTATTGTCGCTTAAAACGGGCAAAATGCTTGGATAAACATTGGGTAACACAGCGTAACGTGGTTGGGAAATGAGACAGCACATCACTCACTGAAGGTAAAGTTGTCGCGAATGACGGATAGCAGGATAGTGAAACAAAGTAGCATTTCGGAGATAATATTTGGTAACACAGAACGAGTTTAATCCGATGTTATGATAGCATTTGACAAGCAGGTTGCAATAAGAGTAAAGTGGTAATGCATGGTAAATGTTGAGTAACACAGGTGATGTGGGATGTTGTGGCATAATTTCAGGTAATGTGCATGGACAACGGACCACAAATACAAGGCAGGGTAATTGGTGGGAAAAGCAAAATCTTATCATTTGACAAACAGCTAATGAACAGTATATGAAAGTACGTAAATCTGTAGCTGAGATTATTGCTTAACTTTTTGTTGTTATCTTTGTAGAAAGTTACACGTCACATGAAGCTGACTTGGTCCCCTCAACCGTGGAGGCTTACCATTTACCGCTGGGCAAACCAGTCACTGGTTACCGGCATGGAACACCCCATACTGCCGCTGATATGGCAGCGATTCTTCAGTCAGTACCTTGACAGACCCTCCATGCAACCTGGGTAGAGTGTCGACAAACTACACTAGTTTGCTCAATTATTCCCATTCCGTTACCGTGGTTACAGCATCATAATCATCTTTGCCACAGTTGAATTCTGGCCATCCGCCCTTTTACATCGTCAGAAAAGAGGGGGTTACACAGTAATGCTTGTGTCTTTGAAAAATTAACATTTAAAGCTAAAATTATGTCTGTGCGTTGTAAGTCTCTAGTTCCATCAACAAATCACCTGGTCAAAAAGCCTATTTAATCGAAGCAAGACCCTCATTTCTTCACTTTGGTAGCCAGTTTATTACTGGGTTAATTACATAGCAAAACAAATAGAATTCTTACTTCTATACTGTTACTGAACTCGCAGATAGGACACTTTTAATATATTTTATTTGAACTAAGTGTTTAACCTAAGCGTTGTTTCGTCCACAGGCTTCCCCAAAGGGCAGGTGTTGGCTACAGGTATTTTGATAGCCAGAGCAATGTCACTTTATTAAAGAAAATGAAGAATAGACTACAGGCGACCGCTGACCATCACAGAACCAGTGCTTCGCAAGTGAGGGCAGAGCGCGACTCGATAAGTAATGGTGATGATGATATTAACAAACAGTTTGATCATGTGTGTTCATTTCACGAGAAACTTGCCAGGTATGGTGTATATTATTTGTTTTTACAAGTAAGATATGCTGCTGAATGCAGTTTTATAAAATATTATATTATCAAACAATTCTAGTACTTTTGAGTACTTGCTTGTCAACACTGCGTATTTACCGTTTCTTACTTGTTTGTCAGCTACTATCAAACTTTGGCCCTATGGCTGGACGAGCCTCGTCTACACGATCCCGAACTTTATTTGCCATCACTTCCACCACCCTACGATCCTGGAAGGCTGGAGAAACTGATGGGTGCAGAGCAGGTAATTTGTGTTCAGACGGCGACAAATACCAAGCATTGCGAGGTTTTGCCCCACATTGCAGTTCATTCGCACTCGTACACTATATAAATATCGTGTATGTATTGCTGTAAGTGTATCGTAGTACACGTTTAGGGGTTCCACAATTTATTGTTAAGGTAAGTACTTGGTCTTAGTTCTGAGTCCAAAATGGTTACTTACTCACTTACACACTTACTGGAGCATAGGCCATCAACAATTTCGTTCTGTCTTGGGTTAGTCTCTCTAAGGTGTTCCACGTGTAACTCCAACTCTTTATTTTCGCCTCAACATCACGCCTCCGGGTGTTCTTGGGGCGTCCTCTTTCTAGCTTACCCTACGGATTTCATCTTAGAGTTTGCCTTGTAGCACTGTGTGGATGATTCCTTAACTTGTGACCAATCCATCACCATTTTCTTCGCCTGATTCGTATTTGAATGGCGAGTCAAAAATGCATGGTGTTGTAAAAGCGTTCTCAGATCAGATTTGAAGTTCATTTAATTGGATCCAATTAATAAGCAAAACGCAAGACTTTAATGTGTTCCACAACTAAGGATTTTGGGAGTGATGTCAAGGAATTAGTTTCGCTACTGCAGATTCCATTACGTGATTTATGAAGAGACTCAATAGAAACTTGGGTGACAGAGGTTTGTTATAGAATCTTGTAAATACAGGTCATGCGATCGTAGCGAGCTGAATGCTATGGACTGAAATGTTACATTAACCATTCCTAGTTTCTGTTGATTTGGTACAACCCAACACCTGCATAGAATATCATTGCAAACAAACTCATATTTTCTTTAAACTCTGACACCGCTTTTCGTATATTTCTTTTCAGGATCCTTGGGTAGAGTATGTGGATATAAAGAAGCTAGATTGGGATTTGAGGGACTCCGTAAGCCTTTGGATGAACAAAGCATTTGGTACCAAGAAAGTCAGCTCTCCACAAAGACACTCGGCGCCAATGGACCGCCGAATGGCAGAGACTGCAGCTGGAAGGATCATCCGACGCATCAAGAGTCACCAGGCACCTCTTCACCCTCCTTCTGTGGTACATTTGCGGGCACCAGTGCCTCCCCTCACAGACAAATTTGTCTGCAATAAGCAGAAGGTGTTAAACACTGTTTATGGACATTTACAGACATTAGTTTCTTATGCAAGGTAAGTCAAGAATTCGATTTGTTGCCTTCAAACATTCACTGGTACTTATTCATGAAGGGTCAAAAGTTTGACGGCTCTCTTAGTAACATGGGCTTCTTGTGCAAAGTAAGCCAGGAATTCGCCCACTGTCTTCGGAACATGGTTCCTATCCAAGGTAAGTCAACAATTAGACTGCTGGTTTTTCATCATTTGCTTCTTCTTGTGGACGACTTTCAACTCTCTGCAGTACAAGTGGTTATTAGAACAGCAGAGATTATATACAACAGGATTATGGTCTTCCCACTCCACTGATATTGGTAGTGTCAAATATAAAACAGTATACATCAGGTTTTTGTAGTGACCTCGGTGTAAACAATTGAACAAGTTGTTCATGTGGCAGGTGCGAGTATTTATGGCTCATCATTTGGATCAGTGACTGTCAGCCTGACCTTGTTAAGGATTAAATATCATATATTATTATTAGGATCTCATAATCAATTAAAAAGCTCACTAGATTTTGGTTACTTAAAGTTAATTGGCTCTACATTGCTACGTCATTTCCTGCAGTTCTCTCATCTCCTGTTGTACGTTGTTCCACAGGAAGTTTTCTAGTCAGATGAGTCACCATGTGGCCTTAGACATTGACTACATTGATTTAGTCTCCAGAAGGTACACCAATGAGAACAAACAGGTATGTCTAACTAGTGGACATTGACTACATTGATTTAGTCTCCAGAAGGTACACCAATGAGAACAAACAGGTATGACTAACTAGTGGGCATTCACTGCATTGATCTAGTTGCTAGAAGGTACACCAATGAGAACAAACAGGTATGGCTATCTAATTAGCATTGACTACATTTATTTAGTCTCAAGAAGGTACACCAATGCGAACAAACGGGTATGACTAACTAATGGACAATGACTACATTGCTTTAGTCCCTAGAGCGTACATCAATGAGAACACACAGGTATGACTAACTAATGAACATTGACTACATTGATTTAGTCCTTGGAGGGTACATCAATGAGAACAAACAGGTATTACTAACTAGTTGACATTTACTGCATTTATTTAGTTCCTAGATGGTACACCAATCAAAACGAACAGGTATGACTAACTAATAAACATTGACTACATTGATTTAGTTCCTAGAAGGTACACCAATGAGAACAAACAGGTATGACTAACCGGTGGACATTAACTACATTGATTGAGTCCTTGGAGGGTACATCAATGAGAACAAACAGGTATGACTAACTAGTTGACATTTACTGCATTTATTTAGTTCCTAGAAGGTACACCAATAAAAACGAACAGGTATGACTAACTAATAAACATTGACTACATTGGTTTAGTTCCTAGAAGGTACACCAATAAGAACAAGCAGGTATGACTAACTAATGGATATTGACTACATTGATTTAGTCCCTAAAAAATACACCAATGAGAACAAACAGGTATGACTAACCGGTGGACATTGACTACATTGATTTAGTCCCTAGAGGGTACATGTACACCAATGAAACAAACAGGTATCTTATAATCTTCTAATGTTGTCACTGAAGATCTTCATCGCGGGTAATTGTAGGTAGGTGTCTGTAGTCAAGCTCAACCAGCGCATCGTGATTAAGCGTCTGACAAACCTGCCTAATTTTCATATTTTCAACTCCATCGGAAATCCATAGTTCATGCATCAAGATTTAACCAAAGTCCTGTGATCTTTATTCCGATTTGATGTTTAAATATGTTTGAACACTGCATTGAAATATATGATAATATATAAAATCTGTACATTTCAGATTACAAAAATTAAAAACTAGAAAATAAATTAAGTAAATCAATAATCAAAATCAAGAAGAAGATCAAGAAGAAGAGTGGTAATTTGTGGATTAGTTACATAATAACACCTTTATTCCTTATTGTACGGCCCCTTATTCTAACTCGGTAACAAGTTAGAATCTTTTGTTTAACTTATTAGGGGAATTAAGTGCTTTTTTTGCAAAATTGAAGAATTCTTGATGCCGTATTTACTTTATTACTATATGAAATCTACTTCCCCCTTTCCAGCCTGCTCTGCTCACTATCTACTTGTATTACTAGGTGACAATCGATGTCCCTTGCTGTATTTA
>JANSTR010031119.1:0-22050 GCA_025434805.1 Antipathozoanthus remengesaui | reverse complement strand
AGGGAGGTGGTGGACATCCAGTCCCCATCCTGTACCCGTCCTTGTAATTAGTAAATAATCATGCATGCAGACGACGTCTTTACCAGTTATTCGAATTTCCGAACTCGCAATGTCCCAATAAGTTCATAACCAAACTAAATTAAGTCAGGGTGGTATCAAATATTCACAATCAAAACAACGTCAAAGCAACGTCCAGTACGACTTTCAAAATGCCACAACACTATCCAGTGTTCAACTAGTACGCAATTAATGCAAGTTATTTTGGTATTTGCAAACGTTTGCAGAACCTCTGAACCAAAGTTTGTTAGCACTAAAAGTATATGACTTGCTAAATCTCAAACGATTTTTTAAATATACCTAATGTATCGTATTCCATGGACTGTCTTGTTTCCTTCGTTCCTCTCTCTCGCCTGTTCGTTCTGATAGTCAAGAATTCCATACAAAGTTGACATTTAATGGTGTGTTGATTGTGGTATGTTAACCAAATTGAATTATTTCTACACAAGATAAATCGAGAATCTCAATTTAACCCTTTGAAGATACCAAGTTTCCTGGACTTGTCATTGCAATTTTGAAACAAAAGTCAAAACATTTAAAAAACAGGTAGGCAGTGTTTGGATTGTGCAAGCCCAGTGACGCATAAAAAGTTCTGATTTCTGATGTAAAGAAATATTTAATATAATAATTTCATAATTACATTTGTCTGCCTGGATTTACCTTTGGCGAGTTTACTTCTTCGCTGTAACAATATTTGTGAAAAGGAAGTGTTTTTGAGTTGTGTTCCCCACATACCTTATCTAGAGCTGTAACACTTTCTTCCACGAAACACATTAATTACATGGACTCCTCGCAGTCTGGACTGCTTCGGATATTTCTTGGCGCATCATTGCTTGTAGGCACTCGCCTTTAACATTTACAATCAACTTGTTTCGATTTGCAGATTTATAAATAAATGATTGTGTTGGCTTGACCTCAACTTGTGGCACAACAGTAAATCTCCACTCCTCTTTGGGACAGCAATGTTCAAATCGTGTGCTGCAAACATCGGTGTTTTAAGTAGAATCATAAACAGGCAAACAACTTAAAGTAAATACAAGAAACATTTCAAACCTATTAATGAAACTGATTTGTTTAAAAAAATGTTTAACTTATAAACCCAAATTAGGATGTTATCGAGTGAGTGACCAATCAAACTGTTTTGTACCTGCTACGTACCTGTAATGTGGAGATATAAAAGAACTGCGTTAATTTCTTTTTTGTCTGTAAATAAAATCAAAACATATTAAAGCAGTCTTCTACTGCCAAATTAACTTATATACTGAACTGGTGTTTAGTGAGATTTAAGATTGAGATTGTTTACAATTGTTTTGCACGAGCACGCGACAAGGCTTTAAACTAAACAATGTTGCCATTTTTATGCAAATGAAAATGTATCAGAAGAATATTACATAAACTTCTGCTGCGTGAATTTATTGTAAGAGAAATTGAGATTGTTAATAGAATCTCCGCGTCATCATACTGCCACCAGTAGTTGTGGTAAACTATTCAAGAAAAAGTACACTGAACGGCTTTATAGTATTAATTTTTGAAATGTTTTGTGCAAAGCCATAATTAAACTTTGTGTGCATTGATTTAATAAATTGCTAAGGCGATATAAAGTAAATTAGATAAAATATTATAAACACAGTAATGAGGGCGCGTTTTAGTTTACATTTGTTGAGTTTTGAGCCAAAATCATCAGATAGGAAAAGTGGACTTTGACAAACTTTAATCATCACTAGAATCCTTTAATTTGCAATCAGAAAAGGTGCCAATGCATGCCGCTATAAAGCGGCTAGTTTTCTCTAAACAATCATTAGTACAATGATAAACTTGCTATGTTTAATTCGACTTTGCTGCATTCATTTTCCTTCCTATGTTAATTAATGCAAAACTATGGTCAATTACTGAGACATATTTTCCAAGCCTGAGCATGAAGTATTTTAATGGCGGTTGAGACGTCGAATATATTGGGATAGAAATAGGTGTGCATCGACCAGTTGGTTGACTTGGTTATTGTTTGTGAATGCGCTGACCACAAATACTACGGTGCCTGAACTTGGAACTTGAATCTACAAATTAATCATAGTCCCTAAATGAGCTGCAAAGATTCTCAGAAGGAGTAAGGGAATTTCCTGGTCTTGCAGATGGTAAATTGGCATGGCTGTAGGTTAATTAATTAATTTATTTATATTTCATAATCCGCAAAGGTTACCCATTACGCGAATACAATAATTGGAGGGTGGGGTAACGATATTCTCTACTCTATACAATATAGAGAATGGTGGTGTTGAGATCTGAAACTATCACTGTAATGGTTGCCTTAGCATCATCAGATAATATTGTATCAGAGAGTATCATTCCACCAGTATAACCACAATACAGGGTCACAGCCCTATTTTCTACTCCATATAATATTGTCAAATGACCCCACTGATGACATCGACAGCCATTACTGACAGTGTAGACCACAACACCACTACTCTACTCTATATAATATTGTCAAGTGACCCCAGGGCAGCCATCATAGTGTAGACCACAACATCACTACTCTCTACTCTATATAATATTGTCAAGTGACCCCAAGACAGCCATGACAGCTAAACCACTTGTAACACCAATACTCTCTACTCTTGTCGACAGGTGCACAACTTCTTTATATAAGTCAGCTGATAGATTGTCGAGAGATTAGACCAACGGTTTACCGAGATTGAAATCCGGGCACATAGAGATGGGAGCGGGTGATCATTTATCATCTTGGTAAATGATATGTTTAAGACTGTCAGTTTGGGTAGTAAACCGAGGCCCTGGCATCTTTGGTATAAACGGGCTAGACAAGTTCGCTTTCTACTCTAACCCTCAACGTTTGCAAAATAGCAACCAAAATGTGCAATGTGCACATAGCTCGAAACGTCGGTGCAGTGCACACTGCATCACCAAATTGTGGCACTTCAAATTTTGCGGTGTGAACAGACCTGACAACGCCAGGGCGGTATAGTTTTGTCAGCCATGATGTTTTTGTATCGGTAAAATGCTTAGCTGTCCGATAAAGGGTGAAGTGGCAGTATCCTTCCTTTTGGAATGGACATATGCTACAGCCAAAGTTCGAACGCATTTGCCATTTATACTATATCGGATAACTGTTCATGCCACCACAAAAAAGCTGCAAAAAATATTGATAAAGTTTAGGGCAAAATGCCAAAAAACAAGTATTAAATGAATCATTCTTAGTTTTCTGAAAAAGCTTAAAATAGCGATCTATGTAGTGCTGTATTGTTACGTTCAGGACCAACTTTTGTGCAAGTTGGCAACTGACAATTGTTCTCAATTATCTTTTGTTATTCAGAACTATTAATTAATGGAATCAGTGGAAAGAATTATTCTCAAAACAACCAAACTTTAACCAAACAAACAGGTACACTGGCAGCAAACAAAATTATGCGTAAACGATCTGCTAGAATATTCTAAACGGACTAAGAGGTGCGCTTGCTGAACTTTAATGAATTTGCTTTGTGCTAAAAAGCATAAGTTAAGATTTTAACTGCAGTGTTTGGTTGTCTGGGAGACAGTCCTTTGCGAACCGCATTTAACACGTTTACCGAGTTTCACCAATATTAATTATTCCTTTTCAGAGCTATATATTTACTGTAAACGGATATCAACGCGTCTTCGACAACTTAAACTTACACAGTTTGCAATGGAGGACGCATTTGCCAACAGAAAAGCAAGTCCAAAGCCGCAATCGTTTATTCCCATCCCTAGCAGCCGTCAAAAACAAGCGACAGCCACTCGAGTGGAAAGCAGCAGATTTGGATTCGAGGGTATAGAAACTTCAACCAGTATAAACAGTATTAAATCAGCTGGTACTTCCTTTGAGACGACTGAAAAAAGTACCAAGTATATAAGAACGGCGCAAACAGATGGAGTAAACTTTCAGAAAAACTGGAAAAGCTCGAGTTTAGGACAACTATCGAATTACAAGGTTGTGAATCTCTCGCCGCAAGAGGAAAACGAAGAAACTGACGGCGATAGAGAAGTTAAGGGAAACGCGGATGGCTTTAAGGAAGAGAAAGCTTTGAAGGAACATTTGGAGGCTCAGAAAAAGGAATTGACTGCGGTGTTTGAGGTTAAACAACGTGAATTAGAGGAAACAGTTCGGGAAGAGCGAATCAAGCAGGAGCGGTGTTTCACGCTAGAGATTATCAAAATGCAAAGGAAGTTTAGAGAAGAAATTGCCCATCTCACACAAAAATTTGACGAGGATAAGGTTCTGCTGGAGCAGTATAATAAGGAGCAACTGAAGGAAATGACAGAGCAACAGTGTTTTGAGAAGGATGAGAAAATCACATGCCAGATTGATGAATTCAAGGCGAAGTGCGAACTGAAAATTCAAGAAATGTTTTCTTTTGCTGTTGCCGCACTTTTTATTTCAGTAATTTCGATTTTAATCTCTTTAATATGGTAGAGACGGGTTGCGTGAAGAAATTCAATGTTAGTGCAATCGAAACCGATACTGTGTGCTGCAAAAACACGATTTGCAAGCCATTTTGTCTTGTCTAGTTTCCAGGCTACATCGACTCTACAGTTTGTCTCGAATGTAATACGCAAATGGTCGAGAAAGCCAAAATCTTCAAAATTCTTGAACCTTGCACCTTCGACTTTTTCCCAAACTCACCCTCCAGACACACTATGGAGACCTCGACTCTCCGTTGTTTATTTGACATCCGTTCAGCGCCCCCGGCCCCTTGCGCCGTTCATGCAGGCCACAATTCTTAACATAATCAGATAGAATGTGACAATTTGAGGAACTTTTATCTAAATTCTAAAACTGTTAAAAACCTAAAGATTCCTTCAACGCTCTTCTCCAACTGATTAACACCAGAACATGGGGTTACCCAACTCATGAATTGAATACTCATAAGTCGAACAGTTTGGGTGGCCTGTGGGTAACCATGGAAACAAAAATCAGTTGGGGCACAACGTTCGACAAGTCACGCTGTTGTAACACAATTTAAGCAATAACTGGCCAGTGATCCGTCACGATTTGACAGGCTTTCATAAGTTTAATGGCACGGAAGATGGAAACAGGTGGATCGCTATCGACTGCTAACAGCTCAGTGACGTCTGACGTTGACAACTGAATTACAAACTTGCAAAGGTTGCAAAAAGGCCTTGCGTGGAGCACGTGACATGTGTACTACCTTGACTCATGTTTCACAAACATTACAGAATCGGTGGTTTGGGAAGCGGGAAGCTTCGGGTTGATTCCATTTTTCCAATCACAGGTGACCCAGGCTGTCTATTCATACATATTCTGTTTTAGGTATAATAGGGGAATATACACGAATAGCCAGCTTGGGTCACCTGTGTTTCAATCCTCCCACCCAACCACTATCCAACTTGTTTGTAAGGACAACAAACACACTTCAAAGTATTACATGTTTCATTTTTTTGCTTGTGATATAAACATTTTTCAAATTGTAGGTCATTACAAATTACATATTGAGCATATTCGAGCTCTGCCTATTAACAATATTAAATTATTGATCATTTAAATATAATTGCTTAGGTTTACAAACAGAATAATTCATAGCGTATAAAACACGAGGCTGCCTCAAGTGATTGTCCTATGCAAGCAGCCTTGCGATAAATATTGAATTTTGAAAAAATGTCGCGTTGTTGGACTAAATAGAAAAATACTTCTATACGTTTAGAAAATCGAAAATTGAGAAAGACTAACTAACATTTTTATTCAAAGGGGACGTTCATTCATACTACAAAAGGACTAAATGTCAATATTACGTTTATGATCTTTGTTTACTCGCGGTCGAAACAATTCTTAACATTCTGAAAAACTAGTAGTTGCAAATCAGTTGTTCTTAATTGGCGATTGAGATCGGCAAACATTCTTGACGATTTGATCGACAAACATTCTTGACGATTTGATCGACACACATTCTTGTATGCTTCTTAAAGTCGAGTGTTATTACTCGTTACAGAACGAGTTTTCGGTTGTGTATTTTGCTTAGATGAGGTTCTAGCTAACCGCCCGTGATATTAGCTGGAGACACAAGAAATATGAATGGTTAGAAACAAATTACCGAACAGAAAAGGAAGTTTCTGATAGAATTTGTAAGCAACTAGTTTCGATAATTTTGAAAACGAAGAACTGACTTGAACAAGCACCGAGTTGCTTCTTAGGGAAAAGAGATTTTGTGAATTTAGCAACAAAGATAAAGTAGAATTTCATAGTAGATATTCCAGGAAATAATTTGGCTGTCGACAACGCATTCAGTAAGGGCAATGAAAACATTGATAGTATCAAAATACTGGGTCCATTGTCCGACTGTATACAGCTATTTCAAAAACGTTGACATACCAAGCCACGAATGGAATTATGGGAGTCTTGTAATTCACGCCATGTGCGTCCGCTGACCTGTACATGAAGCGAACCGCCGCACCAACAACGTACGAAATTACGTAATTAGGCGACACTGAGTTACAATTAGTTTAACAACTAGTGAAATTAGAACTCCCATAATGCTTTGAGGTCCTAGTATTCGCAAGACAACCTTTTCTGAAATAGCTGTATACCATCTAAGAATATCCAACAACTCAGCAATCTAGAATCTTCTGTGTACCTATTCTCTGTTCGGGTACATCAACATTCTTGATTCCTTCTACTCGAGTTCTGAGAGCCAGTTTCGCGTTACAATGATAGTTGAGAAACCCGAGCTAAAATATCTATAAAAAAAAAGAGACCAAGTGCAAACCACATTTTGTTTAGTTTCTCTCTGGGCATAGAACGCAAATTCATCAATTGGCTCAAAAAGTACCGGCAGAAACGGTTAATCTCAAATGATGAGCTCTTTTCAGTGCCCTTTGGTAAATGACACAATGTGATGTCGAATATATAAAACGCACAATGAATCAAAACAAATCTGATCTCGACGTAGTCTGCAGGGCGATTTTATCACCATAACAGTGCAACCAATTTAGCAGTTGGTAGCAGTTATTTCAGTTGTGGATACTTTGTTCTAAACACAACGAAAAAGTATACATCGTTTCCTCAACGTCCGAACGGCAAATGCTTTACAAAAGTTTTACTGGTAAATTTGCCCAGAGAGAAAAATTTTAGTATAAAAATGGAGAAACTTGGCGGAAAATTACCACATGCCGCCGGCTAAATTCAAGTCCTGATTTGTAACGTATTGTTCATATTGCACAATCAAGCAATTGCGTTTGCACCGCAAAGTTTGGAGATGACGCGTTGAAGAGCACGTTTCTGCTCCATCAGCTGCCTACTGGTTTTCTCTGCTCTCTTCTCGCTCGCCTCAGTTTGCTGCAGTGCCTTCGTCAGCTTTGAGTTCTCGATGTACAGTTCCTGTACCAAGGTGTCCGATCTCATGGCACGCACTTCGGTTTGCTGTAACTGCAATTTTAAACAGGAAAGTATGAGTTCCTACTTTCTTGACCAACAGCAATTCCACAGATTTCTGTAGCTGTCAACATTTTTCAGTTAACAATGTTTTAAACAAAACTATTTTAAATTCGAGTTTTTTTTGCACAGCAACCACATAAGGAAAGGTAGTATTTAGGACATATATTTATTTAACTAGATGTTTTACCTCGTGGAAAGCTAGCTCTCTGCTCGAAAACTGAGGCAGGTTTACATTTTCCGCTTGAGCAACATATCAGAATGACCAATGTCTTATGCAGTATTTTTCATGTTACAAGACTGTCCAAACCTAAATCAAAACTTCGCGACTTTTCAGGTTCCCAGGAACCATACGAACCCTTGTTTTGTAACCGTGGAAACTGGGTGGAGATAGAACGTGATTGTCAACAGAGTTAACGGTTCTATAGCTGTTTTCATGATTACTTAGAAATTGTCCGTTTCAACCCAGCTTCTTCCCGATTTCACAGCATTTTGTCCTCGTACCTGTTTGCTTAGTCTACCCACATGCTCGTCAAGCGCTTCTCGCGTCTGTCCCACTTGAGCTATAAGTTCCGCTTTCTGTCTCTCAAGATTTCTTATTCTGCTTTCCCACAATATACTTGCGCTTTCCAACTCTCGCAGTCGCCTAGTTTTCTCTTCCAACTGTGGTAACATAGAGACAAATGCTGTTACTCAAGTGTATTGAACAAAAAAACAATTTATTCCAATCGCGTTCTCAGAAGAGAAAACCGGCGTTCCAATCGTAACAAAGCAAATGCAAACGCAAAAAGTGGATCAATCAATCTCACAAAACACACACAGAAATACAGACATAGCGAGAGGCAAAGAAGGTAGCACCAAAGCTGTGGCACAAGCAGATTATAAAAGAAGGCAGATTATAAAAGAGAGAAGATTCCAAAGTTAAAAGGTAGGTTCTAGGAGAAAAGATTCTAATAGGAAAGGAGGATTCTACAATAGGAAGGAAAACTGTAAGAGAAGAAGGAAGATTTTAAAAGGATAAGGAAGATTTTAGGAGAAGGAAGATTTTAAGAGAAGAAGGAAGATTTTAAAAGAAGGAATATTCTAAGAGAAGAAGGAAGATTTTAAGAGGAGAAGGAAGATTTTAGGAGAAGAAGGAAGATTTTTAGAGGAGAAGGAAGATTTTAAAAGAAGGAAGATTCTAAGAGAAGAAGGAAGATTCTGAAAGAGAGGGAAGAAAGTGAAGATATTCAGACTCACTTCTACAACAGGATATAAGGAAGTGACATACTCAACGAAATGAAATGCACTCAAGTTTTTGTCCCGAACTTTCCGAGTAACAGAGAGTGAGATATATAGAAAGTCTAAAGAGAAAAACAGAATAACATCCGAATTCCTACTGAAATCACTTTTTACGTTGGGAATTTGCGGCACATTGTCAATGGTTTATGATGAGGAACAGTCGATTCTTGGAGGACATTACAAAGGTGCAAAACAACAGAATTGCATGTATCGATAATATCTGCGCATAAAGAACTACCAAATAACCTTTCCCATTATGATAAACAAGCCAAAGGAAGAGTAAATTGAATAGATAATAGAATAATTTACAAACAAAAATAAAGTGACAAGTTGAGAAATGCTCGGTTCAGTAGAACACCGAACAAGGAACAGATATATAGATCGTCGTGTTAACCGAATAGAATGAGTCGGAAGTCAAGGATTACCAGAACATTTAAGAATGTGATGAGAGAGACTGGTGGTGAGTATATGGGCCGACACGAGAAGCCAAACCAATACATATCGCAGAAACGTAAACGAACAAGAATTTCAAAAATATTTCTTGGGTTTTCGCTAAGAATCGTCTACCTTCTTGTTCAAGGCGATGACCTCAGCTTTGGCTTCATTGAACACCTTCTCTCTCAGAGCCTGATCTCTCTCGCTGGAAATGTTCGCCCTTTGAAGCTGATCTCGGAGCTCACTGACCTCGCGCTGATATCTTGACTTCAATGTGTTGGCCTCAGTCGTAGCCACCAAACACTGAAAGGGAAGTTAGTGGCAGATTTAGAATGGTTAAGTCTTTCACTATCTCCCCAAATTTTCACTTCTTTTCTCCACACACTTCCTGTAAACAATTTGCGAGAGTTGTGTATTTTTCATTGTGGGCTTGGACCAGATTATCAATTCCATTAATTGCTTCAACCATTATTTATACCAATCCTTCCACCAGAACCGTCCCATGAGGCAGTGCGTTCGGCTTATCTTTGCTAATTTCCAGCTACCATTTCATAAATCTATAAGCAGTCATTAACATCCAGTAATGTTTTCTAGTGTACTGGACTCGTTCATGCACGTACTGTTTTATCTCTTAAGAAAAGTTTACTACAGCACTTGATTTCGATAATGGAATTGATTAAATGCACGCAAGTTATATCCAGATGTGGTAAAAACACTTTACGCTCAGCTTTGTCATTGTTCAGTAAAATAACATTAGTATTACAGAAACAAATCTTGTCAACTTAGCAATTATAGTGAAGACAGTAAAGAAGTATTAATGAGAACCAATAAATCTCAATTTGGTAACAAGCGAAAGACCTACCGTGTTCTTATACTCACAGTTTCCGTTTATCTAACGTGTTCACGTCACGTAACAAAGTTTACGTTACACCACGTCACGGTCACGTTTACGTCACGTCACGTTATGCACAGCAGTTCTTGAAGAGGTTTTCAAAGGTTCCAAGCATTTACAAAACTACATTCTCCTTTTCTGAAAAAGCTTTTTGCCTGTGTTAGGGGTTAGTTAACTAAAATATACAACCATTTCGCAACTTTCCTATCTTCAAACCAATTTTGAATAAATAAACTTAACCAAAGATAAAGTTAAACTAAAGTGCAATACACATGATCACCCAGAGACTAAACTTAGTTCTTTAAGTTAGTAGAGATTTCCACTGAATGCTTTTAATGAAGGAGGTGGAAGACGAATTGCATTCAAGGTTTTACAATGTGAAGTTCTTTAACGAAAAATTAAAACGTTCTTAATCTAAATGGGTTATTACTCAAGAGATAAATTATGTATGTATGGATCGGAAAATACTTCCGGTTTTTCAAAAATAATTTATGTAACGAAAAGCACTTCCCGTTCTTCAAAGATAATTCATGTAAGGGAAAGCACTTCCCGCTCTTGAAAGATAATTCATGTAAGGGAAAGCACTTCCAGCTCTTCAAAGATAATTCATGTAAGGGAAAGCACTTCCGGCTCTTCAAAGATAATTCATGTAAGGGAAAGCACTTCCGGCTCTTCAAAATGAACGGCTTGGACAATCGCCTACTTAACTTGGTCTAAGACAGAAAATGCACTTTCAATGCTGGCAGTCTGAGTAAGCTTCTTCATACGAAAGTAAAATAAATAGTACGACTTAGGACTTCAGAATGGTTGTTACTGCGCATGACCGAAACCTGGGTCACGCAGCCTAAAACTCAGAAAACCATGCATTTCACTGAAATATTGTCGTCTCCCACTATAATTTGTTGTCGTACTGGATGCCTATTCTGGAGATTTCTGATGAGATGATGAAGATAATGATTATGTATGATAAAGTTGGGGTACAGAATTGCACTATCCCATAATACCTTTTGCTTTTCTGTGTCCATTTCCCTACTGTGCGTGTTCTCAGTGTTGGCGAGTCGTTCTTTCAGCACGTGCACTTCCTCCTGCAGCAGGTTCGCTTTCACGTTTTTCTCTTGGAGAATCTTCTCAACGATCTGCTTCTTGTTCTGGGCCTCGTCCAGCTTCCTCTCCAAGGCATTAATCTCATTCTTAGCCTGGCAGTTAGGGTGATACAATTAGTAATAATTCCTTTGCTTTACGAACAATGTAAGTATTTCCCACACACGTTAACTCTTCGTAGACCTGATGTATTCCCTTTTCAACAACTAAGGACCCGAAATTATCTTATTAAAGAGTACAGAGTGAACTTGGTAGAAATCGCCTGCACAAGCCTTACTGCATCATGGATTTATTCAATACCACTAAACTCTGCCGTAACCAAACTGGAATACCTTTAACTCAAAACAATTAGGTTTTTAGAAATGCATTTCAAACATGTTTGCTCTGAAAACAAAAGGTGATAGGCAAATTAAAGTAAGTGAAATTGGCTCTAGTAATAATGAATTTATTTCTGCGGCTTGACGGTATAAATGACCTAAAGAAAAAAACGAGTCAAATCGCACCCCCTATACTACTCTTGACAGAACCAAGTGGTTGTGAACCTCACCAAAGTCCAAAAAAGCGTACTTGCATTTTGAATATTTTGTTTATATGTTGCTAATATGCATTTCAATATCGCGAAGGCAAGACCAACGAGAAAAAGAAATAGAAAACAAGAGTTATTACACTTTCACAACCAGTTTACTACTAACAACTGCAACCGATAGCAAACCTTATATCAACAGATACCCAACTTCAGCATTGGCAAATACGTAACAACAAACAGAAATAAAGAAATAAAGAACACAAGCATGACAGTTGTTATTGGCCATCAATATTATACAACATCACAAATACAACTCAGTTATTTGGTTGAAACTATATCAAACATGTATATTCATTTTGCAGTACGTTTAACACTGAAAAAAATATACTACGATTGTAGGAAAATGGAAAAAACTAAAAAAAACTACTTTAAGAACTTTCACATAATTTGTTAAAAAAGTGAGCAATTAGCGTTATTAGCAACGCCAGCCCACGCCTCAGCAACGTAGACTGACAAATTTCACAAAAAATTAGAAAGTTGAATTGGCTTTTGTCGTTTAAATGGGACCTTTCCGGCTTTGTGAATACTAAAACTTTATAAACAAATAAACTAAAATACAATATCTTTAAACAAGAACCGTTCAAATATCAATTTTAGAATGGTTGAATTTATACTACACACGAATTGTCCTTTTATTAAAGAAGAAAAATGGTCTTGATACAATTTCGGTTTACAGACAACAACAGGCAAGTAAAAAAATAGCTGCATGGGCAAGAAATATTAACCTACGTAATTTAACAATTCTTACGCTTCGAAACCTCAAATACACTTTTAGTCCAAAATATGTTTTCCACAAAACATTTAAAATTGAACAATGTATTCTTGGAATGTTCATGTCAAGTTTATGTTACAGATTTTATAACTTTAAACTAGTTTTGCCATAAACTGATTTCAAGTAGGATTTTATCTTTTCTACCGCTAATCCAGTTAAGTTATCCAATGCTTATTTTAATATATTTAATAAATTTAAGTACCTTACTTTAATGATAATGATCGGTGATTGTGGATTTATTTTGATGTGTCAATCAAGAAATTAACCTGATATCACTGTTGAACTATGACCAACTTCGTGTGTACGTGACGCGATTAAAGCTAACCTCGTCCCCAGTCCTCCTCCTTCGGTTCGCTCCCTTTGCCTGGTTACTTAGCTTTACAATGGCGACCAGAAGAGGGCGCAGACTTGCTCAACCTCCATCAAGACACAGGTAACCGCGTCACACCGAACTAACCGAGCAGATGACTGGGGACGAGGCTAGGTTAAAGGGTATGGTGCAGATAGAAAGATCCAGACCAAACCAATAACAACTGAAATGAATGGCTATTATTAAACAAAAGTTAACTGCAGTTATATCTGTTCGAGTAGTGTGACCGCTCTACAGATTAAGTTTAATTTTAATGATGGTTTTGCAGTTGTGTAGAAAGGTTTTTAATGGGCAAATTAGCATTTTGATACCAGTAATATACAAAATATGCTGGCTTATAAAAAAGTGTTAAACTTACGAAGGCGCGATATTTCGCTACATTTAATTAGCACATCTATTGTTACTAATTAGCACATCTATTTGTTACTAATTAGCACATCTATTGTTACTAATTAGCACATCTATTGTTACTAATTAGCACATCTATTGTTATACAGGTGTACCGGAAGTTAGAGAGTACGTCACATAACTAACATTAAACTTTAGTTGTATATCTAAGTTATCAAAGCTTTTAATATTTTGTCTTCGTTGCAAAGTAGTTGTCCTGATTGACATTGGTTACTTGTGGATTATTCAAATGGTTATGTGCATGATTCACCGACGGTGCCGTTTGTTCTCTACAATTTGGAGACCATGCAAGGACACTTCATGGAAAGTGCAAGTGAACGATTCTGCTCACAAGTTGTGACGCATACTTGTACAAAAACCGTTCAAGCCCTCTCCAGGGCTTGTTTTCCGTCTGTTATATACATACCGAGACATACTGACCAGTTCCTGTGGGTTTATTTCATGATTTCTTCGTTGTTCGTTTTGAGTTGTCAGATACTTTGGCAGGATAAAAAATTACTTGTTTAGCGTGTTATGTTTAGTTGTTATTGCTATATGTAGTATATTTTGTCTTGACCAGATTGCAGTTTGTATTTATCTGCATAAACGTCATTTAAAAGCACTGACTCACGGTGTTCCTGAAAATCCGGCAAAAAATAATAGGTGATGAACTATTATTCAGTTCCGGTGCGGATCCTAAACAAATATCTCTTGTCTGACTTTTCTTAGTAAATCGTTTTCTGTTTTCCAGAGTTGTTCTCCACACAATCTTCTGATAGGATGTTGAGGTTTCCGCTGGTGAGATGTTGAGAAGAAAGCTTTCTAACTTTTATCTATCTCTGCAATCTTCTTTACAAAACAAATACCCGTTCATGTGGAAAGAAACACAACAGCAGCACAATAAATCACTTTCACTGTAGTTAAAAATTATCCTTCGTGGCTTGCGAATGAACGACCCTTCTAACACGAAAAGCGCAGTTAGATGATTGTGTAAAACTCGTTTCCGTACAAACATTTAGGATATGGCTACTGAGTATATCTTGGTATGTATATAACAAAGGGCCGTATATAATAATATGTGTATTCTTTGGTATTTATAACAGAGTTATACACTAGTGAGAATCGTTATACAGTTACAAAGTGTCCATTAGTCTGGTCCACATCTGACATTAGTGCAGACAAACATCCTTTTGTGAGCAGAACACTTGTTACTGGTCAGCGTTGCAAGCACAATAGAGAAGTTAACGGTTATCCACAAAGGCGAGAAGTAGAGTGGAACATTAAAGTTCATATTCCTGACGTCACCTTCTCCATTTCAGCTGCTTTCATCCGGGCCTTCTCTGCATCAGCAAGCTTCTTGGTCAGCATTGTTACCTGTTGCTCAAGTAAACGGTTAACAGAGCCTTTGTCTTCGAGTTTCTTTTCAATAAACTCTTTTTCAGCAACGCGTGTCCTTTGAAGCACCTCAATCTCTTCGTTCTTAGAGGTTATATTCTGTGCTTCCTCTTCTTTCAACATCTCAAACTTCGCAACCATTTCCTCCATCTGTTGCAGCAATTGTTCATTCTGGAATCTTTGTACACTAAGTAACTCTTCAAGAGCTTTATATTCTGAACTGCCAACAGTAAGTAGAGACTCCATTTCGCGGTTTTTGGTCACTAAGCTCGCCATTTCTACTTCTTTCACTACCCTGAGTTGGTCATTCAAACACGCCACTTGTTCTTGGAGACTACTCTTCTCTTTCAATACCTCGCTAAACTTAACTTGTAGATTCTCGTACTCAAAGTTATTACTGTCCATACGAGCTTCCATTTCTCGACTGCTGTTGAGAAAGTTTTCGTTTGATTCATTTAGTTTCTGTTGTAGCTTTTCAGTATCCGTCGATTTTTCGTTTATTCTCTGCTGGAGGTCTTTATTCTCTAACTTGCAGCTGTCCAGCCGTGCTTCCAGCTCCTGATTAATAACAGTCAATTCCGACAGCTTTTCATCGCGCTCTCTCAGTTGCTGCTCGATCATCTCCTTATTTGTGACTACGTCTCTGTGTCTCTCTTCCAGTTGCTGATACTCAGTTTCTTTCAGTGTCAGCAAAGCTTCAACCCCTTGGTTCTTAATCAGAATATCTTTTAATTGTTTCTCAAGATCTTCAATGTCTTTTTCCAGCTCCTCGTTGTGTTCTTTGAGTCGTGTTTGCAGTTCTTCATTCTCGAAATCGCGAGTGCGAAGAAGGTTTTCAATTTCTTGATTCTTCAACGCAATTTCTTGCAGCTCACTTTGTGAAGACGCCAAATCAGTTCTCTCTTTTGTTTGCTTTTTCAGTTGCTCCTCGAGGTCTTCCTTTTCCGCCTCACGCAAACTTAACATAACTTCAATTTCTTCATTTCTAAGAGTTAAGTCTTTAAGCTTATTCTCCAACTCTGAAAGGTGTTTCAGCTTTTCTTCTAGTTTTATACGCTGCTCTACCAAAGCTTCCTTCTCCGCACACTGTAGACTAACTGAGGTTTCCAGCTCTTGATTCCTAAGTGATAACTCCTTACAGTCTGCCTGGAGAACTTCGACTTTTGTCGTCAGCTCCTCAATCTGAACACTTTGAGTCTGGACCTTTTCAGCAAGAACATCTTTTTCGACTTTTGCCTTTGACAATAACAATTGCTTTCTAAGTCTACACCATAGCTAGGTTTGGTTTCTTAAGTATTCATTAAGGAACCCTTATTGCCCACCCCATCCCCCATAATCTCACTCATATATAACATTTTTAATATATAAGAAATTAGGTAATTGGGACTACTAAAAAAAGTCTTAATTGGTGGATTTACATCTTATTACAAAAATAAAACAACAATACAATACTTTACTTATCGCACGTAACAATTATGCCAGAACAGTATTTACGTAAATTAAAATCATAAGGTAATTGTAAAAAAAACAAATAAATCGACAACGAATGAATAGTAAAAACAGTGCTAAACGGTTGTTATGGCACCGCTTTTGAGCCATTCTGTACTGATTAAAACAACACACACAACTGGCTGAAATAACAACAAACCAACCAATATATACTGTTCTTTAACGATACAGTTGTACTATCATTTCATGGCTGTAAGAAAGGAAAAATCGAGTATGATTTGAATAAACCTACGTTCTTATGTATATCAAATAACCACCGTTAACGAAACACATTTTTGTCGTTCTTCAAATCAAAAGATCATGACCATGATCCTAAAAATACCGCCCTGTTAGAGTGATATATTGACTATACACTGTTATTACACGATGGCGAAGAGATATGATTTGTACGTTCAAATGGCGGGGATATCTCACATTCATGTCTTAAAGCTAACGTGTAATTTTTTATTTTATTATACGGACAATAAACAATCTTACTGTAGGCTGAAAAGAAGTGTATAATCTCTTGGCTCCTGGATGCTGATCAATATCGCCACTCGTGTTATATATCAAAAATACGCCAACCGGTACCAGAACATACTGGTAAAATACTCCGACCAACATAAAAAATTTGTTTCCTCCCATGCTGAATTAAGTTTCTATAAACCCTCAATCGAGTTAGAAATTCTTCAAGCTTTCATAGAGAATGAAGATGTCTTTTCTCCAAAACCTTAATTGTCAATGCGAAGGTCTTTCTAAAAGATGTCAATGAACTTGCAGTTACCGCCACTACTATTTTACTTATCGGCTCGCAAGAATTATAAATTGTTATAAATTGTTTCGTTGCAATGTATTACGCGCTCCTTTTCTTTAAAGAAATCGTCTGCAAATGATTGACCTTACAAAACTGCAAACTGTTTCAATAACAAATAAAACATCGAACAAAACACCGTTTAAAGATTTCTATAAACACAGCATTGGAACCGTAGTGCGAAATAACAGAAGTTAAATGGACAATGGTAAAATCCTAACAACGAAATTAATATATATCCAGTATACATTGATATTGTGTTAACAATGTAACGAAACATACACCTATTTCAGGTGGTGTTTGTGCCATCTCTAAGACTCTGCTATAAATATAGGCTATGAAAGTTACAATAGAGAAAGTTCTACAAGTGATAGAAAAATACAGCTTAGCAACGCGACATAATGTCTCAAAAAGACAAACAAAACAAAACCTTGGTTTGTAGATGATTGAATTATTTCGGGGAAATTCGTTCGCCACACCGTCAGTGCAATGTACGTAGACAGCTTGATTGATCTAGTCTTCTTTATCAGAGCTGGGATACGTGTTAAGAAATATACATTTTCGAACCCATTTAATTAATTACGCCACCGGCGTTTATTACCGTTCAGCAAACCGTTTCACTGTCCTCTCCCCGATCCATTTTTGTTTGCTACTAGAAACGTCTATTTATTACTGTGTGGTGTGGGGTTGAGGTGAAAATTGTCAACACCGATTCGACGCCGACTTATGCCGACCACGTTCCGAACACCTCTCGTAAAAAGCTGTGAGAGTACAGGCGCAAAAATTTAAATTCGGCATTGTCTTAGTGCAGCCACCGAAAACCGCACAAGTAGCAACGGCATTGCTTGATACACCACAAATTAATTTCCTCCCATGCTGAATTAAGTTTCTATATAAACCCTCAAACGAGTTAGAAATTATTCAAGCTTTTATATTTCAAGGCTGAACTTAAGTCCAAAAGCCTAGCCGAACTGATGACTGCAAAATTTCGATATTGGATGCTGTGCGTTTTTCTGCACTGGTGTTTATCAATGATGCTAAGAAACGGTTTGGATGCTTGGCGATAGATGTTTCTTCGTTTATAATCAGCTCCACCTGAAGTCTTACTGAAAAGCGAGTGTTACTTTTCATAAAGCTTTCTAAGAAACCACTAAGTATTTGTATTTGGACCTGCCCCAAGCTCCTGAACCAAAATCAAACCTTTTAGCCAGGCCAATCCATCATCATTTACATTCTCCTTTCTATGCCAAAGAAAAAGATTGTTTTTAAACTGAGAATCAGAGCTGATAAACTACAATAACCAGCTAACATGAATTGTATATTTCTCCCAATTTTATTGAAAATAAAGTGTGAAGACTGAATAATTTAGCAGCACTTCATTTGTCATGCATAGGATTGAAATGGTAAAGAAAACTTTAAAAGGATTGACTTGTAATTGATACGCTCTTAAAGACAACAATAGTAAACAGGTCTATTTGAATAAAACTTTTAACTGGATAATGGCTTCCACGCACAGACCAAAAACACAAACTACTTAACTGGTAAATTCACCTAATTAAAAACACAAGATCGCGCATCAGTGGCTCCGTTGTGACACCCACGATGGTCTATCAAATGCCTCAATCCACGTAATCCGATCCTTCTTCGATCTATCTCATTTATATCACAAAACGATAAGTATGAAGAAAAACATACCTTCTCAAACTCTTGTTTCTCTTGTTCTAATTCGTCCAGTTTAATCTTCTGTTCAGTAATTTCCTTCACGCTGTTTTCCAAGGTGATGGCCTTCTCCGTCTCCAAACATTCCACCATTTTCTGCAGATCCGCAATCTTCTCACGTGCATCGTGAATTTCCATGGTCTCCTTGTCGTTCCGACTCAAGCTTCTGATCTCCAAGCTTTGGACCTTCGTCTCTAGTTCTTTCTTATGTTCCTTCAAGTATCGAATTTCGTCCTGTAGATGTTTTACAGTTTGTTCAAGGAGTTCGGTCTCCGCTTTGAATTTATCTACAAATTCACTTTCAAGTTCTGAACGTAAAGTCAATTTCTCATTCATGTGATCTTCTTCCATTTCAAGTTTTTCTCTTGAAAAATTTTCTTGCAGTTTTTTAATTTTTGTTTTATATCGTTCTTCGAGTTCATCCTTTTCCCGGGAATAACTCTCCTCGATTTCCTTCAATCCAGTCATTCCGGTAACCTGCAGATCAGCCCGTTGTCGGGCAAAGCTCTCCTCCAAATCTGCCTTCTCCTTGGCGTAGCTCTCCTCCAAGTCTCTCTTGTGACTGTCCAATAGCCTCAGGAAATCGTCTTTAAGCTGACCCTTTAACCCAGCCTCGCCATCAGTGAAAGCTTGTTGGAGCTCCGTGATCTGATCCTTATAACTCTGCTCAAGTTCTGCCCTTTCACGTGCCGTACTTTGTAATATTTTACGTTTTTCTTCCGTGAAATGCGCTTCTAATTCTGATTTCATTTTCTGAAAAGCTATCTCGCTCATTACCGAGCTTTCTTGAAAATCTTCCTCAAGTTTTATTCTTTCGCTATCAAATTTCTTCTCAATATCAGCCTTTTCTTTCAAGAAATTTTTCTTCAATTCAGCTTCCTGTACGGTTAAGCCATGACTAAACTCGCTTTCCAGTTTTTCTTTCAGCTCTGAGAAATCCCGCGCAAACCGTTGCTCCATTTCAGTTTTTTCACGCATAAATGATTCCTTCATGTCTGATTTCTCCACTGCAAAGCTCTGCTCCAATTCTGTCTTCTGTTGTTCAAAGTTTTGCTTTAGTCGTGCAAGTTCCTTTGAATGGTCCTGTTTAAGGTCCCAAGTTTGGTTTTCGTATTCTTCCTCAAGTTTTGCCTTCTCCCGCTTGAATTTGGCCTCTAAACTACTAATATGGCTCTTGTGACCTTTCTCCAACTCAGCTCGCATGTTGCTCCAGTCATGTTGGTTTTTCTCAAGAGCTGCTGTCTTGCTATTGTTCTGTAATTCCCATTCAGCTCTATCTATCCTAAACTGCTGTTCCAACTCCGCCTTTTCATTCAAAAAGCGCAATTCTAGTTCTGTTTTTTCATCCTCTAAGGTTTGAATTCTATCCCGCAGTCGTAGTCTTTCTTCTTCATACTTCTGCTTTTCCTGTTCGTTTTCACCAGAGTAGAGTTTTTCGAGCAATGTTTTTTCCCCTTTGTGGTCCTCTTCCAACTCCGATTTCTCGGTTTCATATTCTGAAATTAACAACTCTTTCTCCTGTCTGAAGCTGTTTTCTAGTTCTTCTACTACTCTCTCTTTCTCATCAGTCAGAGATTTCTCTAAATTCTTCATTTTCGCCTGATACTCTCTTTCCATCTGCTCTTTTTCAACATTTAAAGCTTTCTGTAAATCTTCCATTTCGCCTGAGAATTGTGAAGTTAAATTGGCCAGTTCAGTATCAAATCTTGTTTTGTTTTCTTTCTCCTGCGATCCGAGGCTTTCTTTCATTACTTCCACTTCATTACGAAGATTGTTTATGGTCGTCTCGTTCTCTCTCAGAGAGGCTTCGTGTTCCTTTATCTTTAATCTTAATTCTTCAACTGACGATTCGTATTCTTTGATGGATGTGTCCTTCTCTTTGATTTCTTCCTGAAGTTTCTCTACAAAAGAACAGTATAACAATATATTTGACTACTTCACACAAGTTTGGGTTCAAAGAAGACAGCAAGGATAACAAGTGACAGATAACATCCAATAAAAAAACATACACAACTGTTTGCCTATTTTATAAAATACATCCCCACCTACCCCCACACAGTACAGTAATCAGAAGTGCCCCAAGTATTATCGAGTACACAACGAGTACTTGCGCCCTCAGTTAATAAACCGTAACACATGGATTGCTCTACTCTTCTCGAGTGTGTGGGCTATTTTAAGTTTCGTCTCCCCCCTCCGCCTTAACTCAATGGAATACTGAGATACTAGACCAACGGCATAAGGTCATTGTCACGGATGGTGTGGCAAAAGAAGGTCAAACAAACTCCAAACCCTCGGACAGGCCTGGGACTGAACCCGGGACCTCCTCGTTGACAATAGGAGATATAGAGAACTTTAGCAACGAAGATGTGAACGTCAACGAGAACGACATAAAAATAGACTTAATTACAGAATACAATAACCACACGTTAGAATGCGACCAGCTGGAGATTTCTCAAACGTCGTTCTAACAAATTGAACGTGAAAGCCTCAATTTTGGGTTTTTTTTCTGATAACGTGAAAGCCGGAATATAAACTAACTAGAGCTTTGTTAGCCTTTAAAAATCAAGGCTTCCAACGTTTGCCACTTACCACTTCAACGGAACACAATTTAAAAGAACAAATGAACTACATGATTAAAAAACAGAAACCGAAAAATTAAAATCCAGCAGCCGTTCCCTGTTATCGTCGCTAACTAAAGCTCTCTATTATCATTAGCCATTAGAATTTGTACAGAGAATATAACACGCTTTAGGCATTAGAATTTGTACAGCTGAGAATATAACACGCTTCAATTCCATATGTGTCAATATGGCTTTGAAATTTCGGATTATAAAACCTAAATGATTGACCTATCGACTAAATAACTGAAAATTGTAAAGAAGCTGAAAATATTATGGATGGAAGTAGATTTCAACAACGCTTTGATTATCGCTTTTGCTTTTCGCAAGCGATCCCCTAAAATGGCGGATTTAAGCTCGTTACCAGGCCTCCTCCGTGAGGTGGTAACGGTTCTTTAAGACGTTTGATATACTCATTACAAAACTATTGGTAAAATGATATAAATCTCCCCGACTTTGTGCAGAGATTCCAATTGCCCCACCTGCCAAATTCACTGACTTTTTCCTGACCTTGTATAAAATGTGGCAACCCTGCCTTGTAACCGGCCGAGAGCTTAGCTGCTAACTGTATACACACGCTCCTTTGTCTAGTTAGAAAGTACTTACATACGCTCCTTTGTCTAGTTAGAAAGTACTTACACACGCTCCTTTGTCTAGTTAGAAAGTACTTACACACGCTCCTTTGTCTAGTTAGAAAGTACTTACACACGCTCCTTTG